>JAZGTJ010001880.1:0-41712 GCA_036877575.1 Botia almorhae
GTTGTTCTTATTAGATTAGTTACAACTCCTTATTGTGAGAGAGAATTTGTCATGGATTTGTTTAATAGGTAAATTCTGTCGATTTGAATTTTGTGCATAGCATTTGAAAATATTTGTCGCTTGCGACTCTCAACATCCTGCACGCAACCAGGGTCCAAAATTAACACTCATCAAGGGAACAGCCCAGTAATCTCTATGTTTTGGGGACTAATGCGTATATATTAAAATAATGCCAAATAAACTTCCAGGTGCTTTCCATGTATAAGATCAACAAAGACTGGCAAGAATCGCAAACATTTAAACTCTGTTAATGACTCTATATATACAAATATAACAAATCTATGTTTTAATGGGCTTATGTATTTTATGAGACCAGAACTAAGATGATTTAGCCACAGTGCCCTTCCTGGACGTCATATGCTTGTTATGAGATTACCGGTAGAGATGCATATAGTAAAATAAACACAGAATCAGCTATTCGAGTAAAATTACTTTAGCATGTCAAGTCTTCTGCTTCCGGTTCACCTGTCTTGCGCAATCTTGCGGTATTTGCGCAGTGCATGGATAGCACCCCCCCCTATTCTGACCACGTGACAACAGCGCCCGTAGTCTTCCTCTCTTCCTATATTTATAAATAGTAAATATAAAAAACGGTCAAATTAAAACGTATATATAGAATTTTATTTTACTAAATTTATTTGACAATGTAGTTTAAAAACTACACACACACACATATATATATATATATTAATGTTGTTTATAATATATAGTGTAGATCGATTGTTTAATGGATTTTTTTAATGGTTTTTTTAGCCTTACAATCTTAATATTTATGTATTTGTTTTGTAATGGACGGAAAGCGTTGTTTTATTCAGCCGTTGTGCATCCTGTCCTCCCCGCTAAACAACGCGTATGAATGAACTGGGAGGAGCTGCGTGTGTTTACACAGAGGAGACGCGACGCGGGGGAGGGCGGGGGGAGAGCTGCGTGTTCCTCCAGCGTGCGTCCGCCGGCGCGTCGGGGGTTAACGCGGGGCGGGGCTTCCGCGCTGCTGGAAGAGACCATTGAATGGCTGCCGTCCACGGACAGCGAAAACATTGGTTAAGGGTGAGGGCGGATCTCAGGCCGCAGCTAAACTGCGGACCGGAGCCGTGACTGGAACGGGAGTCGGGGTTAGAGGGTGATTGCTGCGCATGCGCTGATGTGGTGAGGAGAGGGAAGACAGTGAGACGCAGGACCAGAGAGAGAGAGAGAGAGAGCTGTTTAAATTATAAGGTTGTCACAATTATCGGTCTGTCTGTCTATCTGTCTGTCTTTGTGTATGTGGTTATTTATATAAAAAAAAATTACATATCATCATATTTATATATTATTACTTTTTCTTGTTGATGTCGTTTAATGACCATTTGGTTTATTCTTTGCCTGTATGTATTTTGTGTGGTATTTTAATATCATTTTATAAAAAGTAATTTAATATTTTTAGATTCTGCCAGCGCAGTAACATTGTTTACTGATAATTTTGCATTTGTTTTGCGCCTGTTTGTGTTCTGCATGTTATTTTAATAGTACGTGGACAGTGTGTAGCACAGATAAATTGTTACTGTGTTTGTCTGAACAATAAATTAAACGAAATTAAATGTCACATTTTGATGGTCTTATCATAAAAGTCCAGTCGTGCGCATTGCATTGTGGGATTTGGGATCTCATGCAATGTGCTTTGTTGTATGTCGCACAGTCATCTTAGCCACTAATCCATCCACTATATTTGGATAAAGTGCATGGTGTAGTGTGTGTATATATATATGCGTACTGCATACTACTACTGCAGAAATTAGTATGCTGTTCCAGTCATGCCTGTGGTGCGCTGTAGTTTGTTTCAGCGCTGAGGCTTTGGTGTGGTCTAGCAGGCAGCTAGTGTGAGTGTGTTGGCTGTTTATTAAGATGACTGTCAGCCTGCTGTATTCATTTATTTTCACACCCTGCTCAGCGCGAGCGTCTCGTCCAGATGGCCCTGCAGCCGAGCAGAGCTCTGAATCAGATCCTTCCTTCACTGACGAAAGGCACAAAGCTTCCGGAGATGACAGTGACCCTGCGTCACCTTCCCATGCAACCTATCCGTTCCGTACACGAACCGTACACTCCGGGATTGTTATGTGGCTGATGCGTTGTTTTTTATTTATTTCATATAATAATCATTTCATAAACACATATCAGTTTGGACTCCTCTGAATTTGGTTGATAAACATCATGCTAGAGACCTGTTGGGACATCATTTTAAAAACGTTTTAACTTTGGCTTGTGTACTTTTGTGGCTGCAGTCCATAACTTAAAAAAAAACCTGCCATTTTATGTTTCGAACAGAGATGGCGATAGAGCGTCGAATGTTACGGGCAACTGTCTTTGTCTTAATTCTTCCATCTTTGTCTTGCAGTGTGTCCTGCGGAGTGCAAGCACGGCGCGTGTACGCCCAACAAGGAGTGCTGTCATGACCAGTGTTTGGGCGGCTGCTCCGTGTCAGGAAACGCAACCAGCTGCGTGGCTTGTCGCAACTTCCTGTTCGAAGGCGCCTGTGTGGAGCGCTGCCCGCTGGGCTACTACACTTTCAAGGGATGGCGCTGCGTGTCCTTGAAATTCTGCCAGTATCTCCACAATCAGTGCAGGGGCAAAAGTGGCGACTGCCATGAGTATGTCATCCACAACGGGGCATGTATCCCAGAATGCCCCTCTGGGTACACAACCATGAATTCCACCACGTACGTATTAGATTTATATTATTTATATAATGTCAACAGGTAAATCATTATTAGACCCAAAAAAATAGACCTTTATTACTTTATAAAACACTTGAACTTTTCTGCTGATGTCATGAAGGCCTCGTCAGCTAATGGCTGATGTTAAAGCTGCAATATGTAACTGCTTGGGAGGCGGTAAAAATGATTAATTACAGAGCAAATAGATCAGAAGAGCAGATCAGTGTTCAAAAAGCAGTTCAGTGTTTTTTTTTGCCTTACCCAGATTTGCCACAGTAAATTGATAGTGATTTATAATTTGAGCTGTCGGGTCTGATTTCCTGGGTAATGTCAGTTTGGCTTCATTTTACTTAAACATATGTAAAGAAAGGTATGAAAAGTAACCTGCAGTTTTATGTTTTAAACAGAGATGGCGGTAGAGAGGCAAAAGTTACAAATGTCAACCTTAACTTTAAACTTGCTTTTATTTTTGGCAGATGCGATTATATAAAATTGAGCTATTTTGCTGTTTCCTGTTGAAAATAGAACTGCTATATACAAATTAAAGGGGCATTGTGGTCGTTTAATACTGTATGAAAACCTTTAGGATGAGGATATTGTCCCACACGTCGATGAATGTCAAAACAAGCATGTGACCGATGAATCGTAAACGGATATGATAACTCTGCGATAGCAGAGCCTTTGTAGGGTTCTGAGTTCAGACGTTTTTACAGTAAACACAGACTGAAAGAGTCCATCACCTGACCAGCACGTTCTTGTAGCCCCGCTTGAAACACCATGGTAACAGCGAGAGAACCGCCCGGGTTAAACAGCATTACAGTTCCCAGTCAGCTCAAATTGAGTTTGGCTGTGTGGTAAATCACATCTGTCCCCCAGTGAGACCCCGCGATTCACCAGAGACACTTCATTAGCACAGCTCGGCCTAGACAAACAAATCACAGGAACAGATGAAAATGAATTTAACGGGCAGAAACGGAGACGAGGAGACACTTGTTGTGAGGTTGTGTCTGTGTCAGAAAATACATTAAGAGACATTAACATCCGTCCTAATGTTTATGATTATACCTCACAAAACAGAAAAAAGTGTGACGTTCTCTTTTTTAATAACAGTTAAGCATCATAAAGTTTTGTTCACACTGTTCATACTGTCTTTAAAGAAAAGAGATCGTATAAAGAAATTCTGAACGTTCTCTTTTGATTTGGGGTTGAAATTCAGTCTTGCATACAGTAAGTTACTGTTGTGAATCATTTTCAGCAGGCCTCAGTTGTTTCTGGTTAAAGCTGTTTTTTGTTTTGGTCGTCTAGCAGATTAACGAACCAGTTGTCACACTCAATTTGACGAAGAGAAAGTATGTATGAATTTAACACCTTTTATCTTTCTCTCAGTCATGGCAAATTAAAATAAGCAGATTATAACGACATGTGTCAGTTTAAGAGCGCAATAAAACGCCACTCTGATTATTTCGACGAAGTCCTTTGCAGTTTCATTGGTTTTGTCAGGCTAAGCAAAATTATAATGAGTCTCTGAGGAGGCGAGAAGCAAATTGCACGGAAAACCAAAACAACATTGCGTGTCACAAACCCACACCGGTGGCACGGCCGGAAATGTCCGGAAGCTCGCGCACACGCTGGCTTGCGTGTCCAACTTCGTGTGTGGGCGTTACTAACGCACGAATAAACAGAATTAACGCTACAAACGAGAGTCCACGCTGGTGAACCGCAGCCCCGCGGCAACAACAGCAGCCTTTGTTAGCGTGCGGCGGGGGTCTCGCGATGCCAATAAAAGGCGGCCGTTTCACAGCGGTCTTTTAATTCTTTTGTCTTTGTGTTTTTGGAAACTCGATGGGATGTTGCTTTTCCAGGAATTTTGTTTTGAGTGACGTCATCCGCTTGCTTTTCACGTCCTGCCACCTTGAGCTTTTGTGGAAGGCAGTCGTGCAGTATTAAACACTGTTCACTGACAGTGTTCGTTTCTTTCCCCTCTTCCCTGCTGCTTCCACTTTTTCTTCCCTGTTTTTCCAAAGAAGAAACAGGGAAAAAACAGTAGCACATCGTCGAGCAGGGGTTAAGGTGTAAAACTGTGGATTCCTGCCAATTGTGTACAGTAGGATGTGGATTACCTTAGGCATAAACAGTTTATATTATAAACAAATCAGCGGGGTGTGAAATTCCAAAACTGGAAGTGAATTTTTAAAGCAGAATTGTGGTGTTATTCGGAGAGGAAAAAGGGCAAAACACAAATGTGTGAATGGCTTCTTGTGCCCTTTTGAAGCGTTTCTGTGGCATCTTTATTTATTTATCTTTGACAGAATAACTTCCCTTGAATTCGAAGCTCTAAATTAATTTGGGAGAAAATAGCGTATTTCTTTCATAGGGTTAATTCCCTCGCATCATTTTAGCAAGATTTGCGCAAGATTACGTAACGTTACTATCTTGAGCTTCAACTCGACGCACAAAACGGCTTGTTTAATTAAAAAAAGACAAAATGAAGCAACAGAATTATGCAAACTCCTCTGCGCCACAGGGAGCCGTTATGTTGATGTTTAGCTTTATCTTTTCTCTTCCACGGCGTTTGTTATGAAACCACTTAACTTGCATCACGTCTTAAACTACAGCCGTGTGTTCGCAGTAATGCTGAGGTTGTGTCCGAGGTTCTCCGAGGCATTTGCGAGGCGCTCCGTTCGCATCTGTAAAATTCCATTTCTGGAAAAGGTCCTGAATGATCCTTCTCAACTACTGAAGGCATTGCGTATTTCTTGGGCACACAAACTCAGCTATCCTTGGTATTTTGTTTTGTCCCAACGGAGTTGTGTTGTGCTGTTTACCCTCAATGACTCTTGGATATCTTTTGTAGCTTTTAAAGTTGTTGCATTGTTGTGACGTTTAAGCGGGGCATGGGTTGAGGCCGTGTTTGGGTTTGTTTACATGAAAACACTGCTGTCTTTAGGCTGAACTGCATGCCGTGTGCTGGTCGCTGCCCCAAACTGTGTACGGGCCTGAAGACGGTGGACTCGGTCACTGCGGCGCAGGCCCTGCGCGGCTGCACGGTGCTCAATGGCAGCCTGATCATCAAAATCCGGGGAGGAAGTGAGTATTGACACGTCCGTTTGTGCAACTCAAGTCCCGTTGAAAACATGAATTTAATGCACAGATGTGGTCGTAATTTTACATTTTATTTGCATAAAGTACAACCATACAAGCTTTTAAAATTGTGTTTTAAGTTATGCCAACAATTACTAAAACATTACAACGTATTTCATGCTATTTTTTTCAATTCGAACTTTCACTTTATTAATCTTAAGTTTAAAATAGTCACTAACTAAACTAATTGTAATTGCAATTTAAACAATGTTACATTTTATTAGACAACATCGCCTCGGAGCTGGAGGCCAGTTTGGGCCAACTGGAGGAGATCACGGGCTACCTGAGCATCCGCCGGGCGTACGCCCTCGTCTCGCTCTCCTTCTTCCGCAAGCTACGGGTCATCCGCGGTGAAGCCCAGGAAGTCGGGTATGTAAGACCAAATGCGTTCTTCAATGGTTTGCAGTAACTGAACGATTTGAATACTTCCAAAACTTTAGATGTTTGGTTTAGAAGTGCGTCATTTGTCTTGGCAGGAACTATTCCTTCTATGCTCTGGACAACCCCAACCTGAGACAGCTGTGGGACTGGTCCAAACACAACCTGACCATCATGAAGGGCAGGATGTTCTTCCTTCACAACTCCAAACTCTGCAAGTCCGAGATCCTCCGCATGGAAGAGGTTACCGGGACCAAAGACAGGATTCCCAAAAACGAAATCAACATCCCCACTTACGGAGACCAGGCGTTCTGTAAGTGTCTCGCGATCCCTTGCCGTATGTCCTTCACGTCAGACCGAACCTTCATTGACTAACTGATCTTGTTTTACAGGTGAAAACCAAGTTCTCCACTTCAGGCAAATCCGCATGTCTCATGACAAGATCCTCATTCGGTGGGAACCGTTCTGGCCGCCGGACTTCAGGGATCTGCTGGGATTCATGGTCTTCTATAAAGAAGCGTATGTGTTACGGCTTTCCTGTAGCTTAGTTGATAGAGCATGCTGCTAGAAACGCCGGGGTCATGGTTTCCGGGGAATGCACAGCCTTGTGAAATGTATAGATTAAATATGCATTGTAAGTCTTTGTGGATAAAAGCATCTGCCAAATACATAAATGTATTGCAGAATTGTGTGTTACAGTATTGCTTTACAGTACTTTACAGTTTTTTACAGTACTTTACAGTACTTACTCTTTGCTTTACAGTACTTTACAGTACTTACTGTTTGCTTTACAGTACTTTACAGCACTTCACAGTACTTTACCGCACTTTCTCTTTTATCATTAAAACATTGTAGCCCAAATGAAACGTAAACTAATAAGTCATTTACACCAGACGCAAACATTCCTTTATTAACACTTGTGTTATTTCCTGCTCTCTTCCTGACGCAACATACGAGTTTCCTGTACAGTAACTTAACCGTAAATCAGGAATCGAGGCAGTGATGAGTTCACGAAAGTGTTTGTGTTGCTCTTCCTCACAGGCCCTTCAGGAACGTGACGGAATATGACGGTCAGGATGCTTGTGGGTCTAACAGTTGGGCGATCGCTGACGTGGAGCCTCCGCAGCGCGCCACCGAGGGCAGAGACCAGATTGAACCGGGTCACCTCATCATGCCCCTGAAACCCTGGACCCAGTACGCCATCATGGTCAAAACGCAGCTCGCCGCCTCTGACGACCACCAGGTCCGCGGGGCGAAGAGCGAGATCATCTACGTACGCACCAACGCAACCCGTAAGTTCATGGTTAGATCGCTGCGCTCGCAACCTTGTGATCCGTAAAGCCAGCACCATTGTGACCCTGCGCAAGTAAAATTAGAAGCCGAGTTAATTTAGAAGAGGCTGGACTTGTTATAAATGTATTTTAAGTTGTTGGGACTGTGGCTTGCTGGTAAACTGTGGCACATGCTCTGAATTTTTTAGCCTTGGTGCTCATATAGGCAACAGGTTCGGTTTTTGATGTTTCCTTTGCCAAAGTTATTGGATGGCTCAATCCATCAGCACCTCGCCGTGATGTGAATGACTCGTGAAAGCTTGTCACCTGAGAGCGCTGGAGAAAGGTCTCGCATGGTTTAACATGCTCCTGCTCTGTTCTCACTCTGTAACAGGACCCTCGGTTCCTCTGGACCCCATCTCCTCCTCCAACTCCTCCTCGCAGATCAAACTCAAGTGGAAGCCGCCCTCTGATCCCAACGGCAACATCACCCACTACCTGGTCTTCTGCCAGAAGCAGGAAGAGGACATTGAGCTCTACAAATTTGACTACTGTCAGCAAGGTATGTGAATGTAATAGATGTGAATGTAATTCTAACAGTGTAAGCGTGTAAACATGGCTGTTCACGTTCAGAAATTGTATTGACGCTTTCTTTTCCCGTGTTGATTCTATAATTTTCCGTTTTTTAATATTTAAATACAATTTAAATCGATTTTACGAACTTAAAACACTGCCGTATTGCGCACCGCATTATTTGGCATGTTGTCGCATGTTGCATTTTTCTTCTGTGTTGTGCAGCCCATCATATAAAGATTATGTAAACTGTTCTAAATGGAACTCTCTCTCTCTCTCTCTCTGTACAGGGATGAAAGTGCCATCTCGCATGCCCACCCACCACGACACCGAAGAGGAAGAGAAGGGGAACGAGACGGAGACGCCCGGCCAGAAGGGCCCGTGCTGCACCTGCCCCAAAACAGAGACCCAGCTAAAGAAAGAAGCGGAGGAGACAGAGTTCCGCAAGACCTTCGAGAACTACCTCCACAATGAAGTCTTTGAGCCCAAGTATGATGCTTCTGGTCTTAACATCACTCATGTTTCTGCCCATGCGCCTCTGAACATGGTACACCTGGCGTGTTTACCTTTTGAATCGTGCAGTTTGATTGAATGGTTTCCCCCTTGTGAACCCACCCTGTAAGCAACACTCGCCAGTCTTGACATTATCATCATGTTTTGGTTCAGAGCACATTTTGAAGACCAGTGGCTCCATCTACTGGTTCCTCAGTGGATTGTTTGTTTCTAGGTAGAAAAGAATGTTTCAATGGTCAGCTAGATTTTTTTGTGCCTTCAGAGCCCGGTTTTCAAAAGGTCACAATAACCTCCTGTTGTTAATCATCGTTGTTTATGATCGTATTGTGCCTGAAAATGATTTAGCATTGGCTCTTAGTGTCACTAGTTAATTTAATTTGATAAGATCAGGACCAAAAAAATGACATTATGCTCTACTTTGTGTTGATCTTGATCTCACATCTGATTCGAACCTTCAACCCGCAGACCCAGTCGGCGTCGGCGATCAGTGGGCGTAGCCAACGCTACCTTGCCCAACTTCCTGACCACGCCCCCTAGCCTGCCCAGCATTTCCACCACTCTGAGTCCAGAGGACAAAATCAAGATGCTAGTGAGCTCCAAAGAGTCCACCGTCATCTCCAGCCTGCAGCATTTCACCAGCTACCAGATCGAGATCCACGCCTGCAACCACCCCACAGACCAGAACCGCTGCAGCATGCCTACGTACGTCAGCGCCCGCACTTTGCCTGAAGGTAGGACTTCCTGGCCCGGTGACGTCACCCGTAACATGATTTCCAGGTGCAGCGAGAGTTCAGAATCATGTTCTTACGAGCGTCTGTTTATCGTTTGTATTCCTAGCGAAAGCCGATGACATCATCGAGCCGGTGACGCACGAAATATTCCCGGAAGAGCCCGAGTTTGTCCATATCAAATGGCAGGAACCCAGAGCGCCCAACGGGATGATCATTCTGTACGAAGTCAAGTATCGGCGGATGTCCGATAACTACGTACGTATTTCAATTTTATCGTCTCTTATTTACGCCAACGGGACTTTGTGGAGTTCCTGAGTTCTGATTGGTTGATCCGAACCCACTGGGTCGTAGAATTCCGCAATGTGAAGCGTATGAAATATAATCCCGCAGGAAGTCCTGCTTTTGTCATTTTTTTCATTGTATTTGTTATTATTATTTTCCATAGTAAAAGTAGGTAATTGTTCCTTTCTCTCCGTCTTCTAGGAGGATCAGATATGTGTGTCCAGAATCACCTATGAGAAGAACCACGGATGTAGATTACGAGTGGGGCATCCTGGGAATTACAGCGTGAGAATCCGCGCGACCTCGCTGGCCGGTAACGGCTCCTGGACGCAGCCCTCGTACTTCTTCGTTCCAGACCGTGAGTCTGACCGTCATTGCCGTGTGATTACTGATCGGTGGTTGTTTGGGTCACTAATGTGAGATGCCTTCACAGGAGAGATGAATATGAAGATTATCATCGGACCGGTCGTGTGCTTCATCGTGCTGCTTTTTGTGGCCAGTACAGTCATCATCGTTCTGAAAAAGAAGTATGTAGAAGATCAGTTAAATGGTCTGAAGCGCTTATCAAGCATAGATTATGCTCTTATAGATGGATGTCTTTTCCCCCAGACAAACCGAAGGACCGACTGGACCCTTGATTGCTTCCTCGAACCCTGAATATTTGAGCGCAAATGATGGTAAGTTCGGATTTCGTATACCGCTGAAAAGCTACATCAGCAACATTGGGCTGCAATATGAAAAAAGCCGCCAACAAATGTCAGCTCGGATTTTTTTTATTTAAATATATCAAAATTCATACTTTTTAGTTTCAATTTTGTTACGATTGTATTAGTTTTGTTATTCATTTGTGTTTTTATTGCTGCTGCGTCATTGTTGTTTTATATCATTTTTTATATTTTCTGCATTCTATGTTCTGGTTCATTTTTAATTTTTAAATATATTGTGTATCTGAATATTGTACAGCACAACAGTCGTCAGTCTTTTGTGTTTCTAATTGTGATTTATAAATAATCTGACAATCGGCAGTGTTTTATAGCCTTGATTTTGACATATTGTTGATTTATTTGTAGTCGGTCGCAGAGTTAGAATTAAGCGTAAAACGTCCACCTCTGTTTTCTGGTAGTAATTCGGAGTTTCGTGTGTTCTCAGTTTACATTCCGGATGAGTGGGAGGTTCCTCGTGAGAAGATAAATGTAATGCGAGAACTCGGTCAGGGCTCGTTCGGGATGGTTTACGAAGGCTTCGCTAAAGACATCGTTAAGGGCGAACCCGACACGCGAGTGGCCGTAAAAACCGTCAACGAGTCGGCGAGCCTGCGCGAGCGGATCGAGTTCCTCAACGAGGCGTCCGTCATGAAAGCTTTCAGTTGCCATCATGTGGTGAGTGCTTACGACCGTCTCACCAACCCTCGCAATTGAGGACGCTCGTGTACAGCCGAGTTTTGTCTAATTATTTTACGTTTAGGTTCGTTTGCTGGGTGTGGTTTCTAAGGGCCAGCCTACGTTGGTCGTCATGGAACTGATGACGCACGGAGATCTAAAGAGCTACCTGCGCAGCCTGAGACCTGATGCAGAGGTACGTCTTTCTGTGCTTGGACAGTTGTAACGTTTGTATTAATGTTTTGATGATGCAAGGGGCCACGGGTTCAAATCCCAGATGAGCCCCTGTGGTTATCCCAGTAAAAAACATCACGTGCTGCCCTCTGCTGGTAGTCGAATGTTAAATAGCGCAGTTGTAACCATTTTTTTTAAATTGTTTTTAAGAATAATCCAGGGCGTCCACCACCAACCTTGAAGGAGCTGATCCAGATGGCTGCGGAGATCGCTGACGGTATGGCGTACCTCAACGCTAAGAAGTTTGTGCACAGAGACCTTGCAGCCAGGAACTGCATGGTGGCCGAAGATCTCACAGTAAAAATCGGAGGTAAACGTTAAAGTTTAAGGTACAGCATTTTAAAATGCCGTTCCTGACCAATAAGATTTTACTTTGGGCGGAGCAACCGTTTGCATTAATAATTAATTAAATTCTCAAACTTTTAAAAGAGTCTAATACGTCTTTGGTTTGGGTTCGTCGCAGATTTTGGCATGACCCGAGACATCTACGAGACGGATTACTATCGTAAAGGTGGGAAGGGCTTGCTGCCCGTCAGATGGATGGCGCCGGAGTCGCTCAAAGATGGCGTTTTCACTGCTCACTCAGACTGCTGGTGGGTGCTCGCTGTGTTTATTGTATTGTCTGTCTAATGTTTTTTCTTGCTAACTGTTTCCAAGAACATGCACAGGAGAGAGAAGTTCTTCACTTGCGCGTGGATTCAGTAGATTGACGTAGTTCCTCTGTTGACTTCCAGGTCGTTTGGAGTGGTGTTATGGGAGATCAGCACGCTAGCCGAGCAGCCTTACCAGGGCCTGTCCAACGAGCAGGTCCTGAAGTTTGTCATGGATGGAGGTTACCTGGACAGACCTGAGAACTGTCCAGAGAGAATGTAAGTTCTTATCACTGAGGAATGAGAGGAACGTCTCAGATCATCATGAATTTCCGAGTAGCGTAGATGGATTTATGCTAGTTAGTCCTTGATTAGTTGGCGGACCAGTAAATTGGGCTGGTTTCCCTAGTTAAGAAGCCTGATGGGGGACACTAGCCAAACACAGTGTATTTTAGTTATGTTACTATTTGGGTTCCTTACTCGTTCCTGATTGTTCGTTAGGCACAACCTCATGCAGATGTGCTGGCAGTACAACCCCAAGATGCGGCCCACCTTCCATGAGATCATCGAGATGATCAAGGAGGACCTGCATCCAAGCTTCCAGGAGGTCTCCTTCTTCTACAGCGAGGAGAACAAAGCGCCGGAGAGCGAGGAGTTCGACATGGACTTCGAGAACATGGAGAGCATACCACTGGACCCCACGTCGTGCTCCCAGCGAGGGGAGAACCTCAGCAGCAGAGACAGTGGCCCGTCCGTGGGCTTACGGGGCAATTACGAAGAGCACGTGCCCTACACGCATATGAACGGGGGGAAAAAAAATGGCCGAATTTTGTCGTTGCCCCGATCCAATCCGTCCTAACATCCGCCTGCGCTTTCGGCCCCCTCCCTCATTTTCAACAGGAACGTTTTTAAATGCGTTATTTTTGCAGAGGCCCTTAAAAAAAGATACAAATCTCAGGTCTTTTTTTGTTGTCATTTCCTTCTCGTCACAACACTAGCATGGTTACAAGGACGCAGACCCCCCCCCCATCTGATTTCCAAACATTTTTACACTTGCCAAGTTTTCAAGACAGTTTGGTGGTGGGGGGGAATAACTGTAACTGTGAACGTGACTCAAATCAACCAGAACGCTGCTTTGGTTCACCTCAGTCAACTTCCTGTTCCCTCGGATGCTAACTTCCTGTTGTTGTTGTTTGTTTTTTTAAGTGAAAAGATAGTGGCCTTTTATTATGTGGCCTACAAACACAGCGAGAAGTGTTTATCCATGCGTGTCGATTTCCTCAGAACAATGACTTCAAGGTGTGGAACTTGAGAACAAACGTTTGCGTACAGGAATGACTTTTATTTTGTCTTTTATTTGAGAATTGCCGACTTCACCTGGATGACATTGCGAATGAGTTTGTCATTGGTGAATGAGTTTTAATTTATTTGCTTCATCGTTTTCGATTAGTCCTCTCTGAGCTTCTTATTCCCGTGTCCTTTTACCGGCCGAAGGATATTTAACGGTTATGTTCTACAGACTGACCAATAGCTGCTGCTCTGACATATATTATATGAGAAATATTGATTGGAATCAGTATTTTAGATGTCATTTCACAACATCTGAACTTTTGTACATAAATCTTTTTCTAATGTCGTCATCGGAGGCTTTGCATATACAGTTTTGTTTTTTCATGTAGCGTCTCTATTTTTTTTTTAAATCCACTGTTTTTATGTCAAACCAAAAACGACATCGTTGTGGAGATATTCGACATACAAATATACCGCAAATTCTAAACAAATGAACATTTCACAATGAAAGATAATCATATTTAATCTGGAGAAAGCTGATTAGCTGCTTCCGGCTAAAAATTCAGGTTATTCCTTAATATTATCCTTGGGATTCTGTCTGGAGTAGCAGAGAATGTTTTGGGAACGTTTTGGGAACGTGTCAGTAGCATATGAAAGTTCAGGTTTGTTTCTTGTAAAAGATAAAGGTAACTAGGGATACGAAGTTGTTAGTTGGTGGTAGGGAAAACAGAAAGTGCGTTTACTTTGGGCTGATCAGACAAAATGAATCATTCCCAGGACAACACCGATCAAACTACAGCAGCTCCACGCGTCTGATAAACGTATCGAAACGTTAAGTGTTCTTAAAGCATTACGCAGTTTTCTTAAAGCTTTGCGTAACCGGTTCATTGCGCTTTTTAGATCTGATTCTGAATAAGGGAAATCGTAAGCAACAAAAAGTGAGAGACATCCATTTGATTTGAACAATAATTGCGTTTTTTCTCTATAAGCCCTCACTATAAGAGGAAACACTGTTTATCTTTCAGTTTTCGTAGATATACGCTCAGTTTTTCCACTTTGTGACTTTTTAATGGCGTTTTTACTGGATTCGGCTTGTGTGTTTATGTATGTATATTTATTTGTGGGGGACACGACAGAACAAGGTTAAAATCCACCCTTAAGATTTGAACGTTTTCGGCATTTCTTCGCATTTTAAAAATACTCAGATTATTTAAAGACATTATTATGGTAATCTGCTAAAAAAAGAGCTTTCTTGTCTCATTGGCTTTATGTTTGATGTGTACATAGCAGAATAGTCAAAAAACAAAACTGAAAAGCTCTGAACTTTTTTTGGTTTTGCTGTAGCGGTCACCGGACAATGACACGATATTTTTCCATATGGCAGATATTAATATTTTATTTATTTTACGATCCTCATAGTTATGAAAATCCCAGCTAGCTTTTATTAAAATACTTTGAGGCGGGTAAAACTTCTGGTCTTTATTCTTTGTTTCGTCAGACCTACAGCTGGAGGGCTGAGAGAAGCAGGTGTATTCGTGCTAATATCTTTCTGTTGGTTGTTCGGATGCGGTCTACCTCAGTATATTGTTAGAATTGTATTCGTCTTTTTTTAGTTTTATAATAACTAAACAGATGTGCATCTGTTTCGTTATTTCACTTGTTTGGTTTGTTTCGAGGGTCCTGACCTGCGCCCACCCTCACCGGAGGTTCTGGCAAATCCAAAAATATGTTTTTGTGTTTAAATATGGTTTTTATTTGATTTTCCCCTCTGCTTTGGGAAGGTTCAACCCAAAGAGTCTCAGAGTTGCGTTATACAAATAGAAATAATTACAAACCCTATTTATAAGTATTACAAAGGCACAACATAAATATAAAATGCGCCTGTATTTGTAGCGAGGGGTGCAGCTTTAGTGAAAAAAGGAGCTCAGAATGAGGTATTATGGGATGTTATTTCCTCGACTTAAAAACAAAGCACTTACTTAAACGTATCTTTATTAAAGCCACTTGTAATCTTGGTGATAGCTGTCCTTGATTGTTTTCTGATTTAAGCTGAATATTGAGGGGAAAAGACAAAACCGAGTCACTACTGAATCCATAGCCCAAAATGTCCCGTTCATTCGTCCTTTCATTGTAGCTGTCGAGGGTGTTTCACTGTTTTGTGATCTGCTTTGATTCCTCGCAGTTCTCAAAGAGCTGTTCGCCGTTTTCTTTGTGTCTGTTTTGCTCCAAAGGTTTTCTACTGTGAAATTTCTGCCACACGGACCTTTCATGCGTATTTTTACACGCCTTTTGCCCTTCATACATTTTTACCGCGGACAATCTTGTGTGCCATAGAAAAAAACGTCTCGTTTTATTTTCCTCAGGGAGATGTAAGCTTTGGGTTTAAATACGTTTCGGAGGAGCATCAGTTTCCGCCACTTGCTTAAATGTACGTGGAGAAATAAGGTGGAAAAACCACACGGAGAACTGTAGGGACGATCCCGACGGTCGTCGCCTCTCCATTGCGTTTCGGGGAACGGATTTGTCGCCCCCTGGAGGACAGCCGATGCGTGTCTGCAGCTTTCATCCATAGTGCCTTGCACATCCCTAAACCTGGCCAACAGACTCCCTGTGCTGGACATTTCTCCACTCTCAGAATAAAAAACCTTTTTTAAACGGAGTGTTAACTCTGTCTATTGTACAGATTTCTCAACGTAGGTACAGATACAGCAAACCCAAGAGGTTAGAACATGTTTCGACTCAATATTACTGTATTGGTATATGTGAATGATGTTCTCTTATTCTGTTTTCATTTTTCGCGTTGATACGCTCTGGTTTGCTTTGTGCACCTAACGAACGACCCTGCGTCGTAGGTTTGTAGATTCGCTGTTACCCAAACAACTCTGGCAGCTCACGTTGACAAAAAACAAAACTAAAAAACTCGCTCTTTCAGAGAGAGTCTAATTTTGATACCGTCTACCATTGCAAGCAACAACAAATTAAAAAACCCCAGATGCGGTTTTCTCGTCAAACTAGAAACGCAGCAGGTTGAGCACAAGGCATTGTATGTATTTTCTTTGTTTTTAAAAGGATAAAGTATTACACATAGAGATATTAATTTCTATTTTTTTAGTCAAAATAGGGAGGGCAAATTCAATTACTTTTGGACTGTAAACTTTTGCAATTTTACAACGCGTGTACATTATGGAATTAACGTTATGATGTAAATAGCTTTTCTTCGCGAAGTGTGACGTCTTTTGATGACATCACACTGTGATTTGGAGACGTAAGTTGCATTGATTGTATTCTTGGAAATGGGCAGAAATGATCGGATGGGTATCGTGCGCCGTTTGACCTCTGACGTTCCGTGTACGACCTTTGTTTAATTTGTTCTTGGTTTGTTTTCATGTACAACTACTTTGTTTGCCATCCAAGAAAAGATCGCGTATCCTTCGCCGGCATTTTGTATCTGTAAATTGTTACCTTTTGCTTTGTACAAAATGGAAATTTCCTCGTCACGGCAAATTCATAGAGGTGACTGTTCAAATAATTGTTTCTCAATGTGAAGAAAACGGAATAGACCACTGCATTTCCCTGCGCACGTGACTAGCGTTGTTATAAGCTACAGTTTAAGCAAGATGGTACAAGTGACAACCTACACAAATAGCCTTTTATTAGGCTGCATTCAAATTCATTAGGCATATTTCAGATGATCCTGACTTTGGTGACGTGGCTTTAAGCATGCAGATAATTTTGCCAGCACCTTTGTTTTGTGTTTTATCGGTTGGTATCCTGTAAAACCGACTATTTAGTTACGTTTCGTTTGTTTTGTTCGATGCCTGCTGCTCCTCGTTTCTGTTTTTGTCTGTTTTATTTGTATTTTTTGTGCATGTAGGCAAGCCCCCAAAGCTGTTATGGGTGTCCTGTACTTAACCTGTATTGTAGAAGATATACTGATGTATATTTTTATACATTATGTATATGATTTGGAATCAATAATGGACGTATACAGTCGATGTATATGTTTTAATGTAACCCACATTTCCCCTTTAAATGCTCTCCCCTCGCTGGTCGAATTTGTGCTGTTGGCTTGTGGTGCAAGAGGGAATGAGAAACCACAGTGGCGTTTAAACAAACATCTTGCCCGGATCAGTTTGTGCCAATGATGAACTTCAGACAGATCGACAGTTCAGCTACAGAGAGGTGACGTGCACAGTCAATGTTGGAATGTGTATCTTGCTGTGTAAATTATTTGACAATTAACTGTTTATATGAAATTTATGAATTAAAAATTGTTGCAAGAAAACGTTTCGCCGTCGTCTCTGTTATGAAAATGAAGTATGAAAAGATTTCCAATTCCTATCCATTTTCATTATATGGAAAAGAAGGGCCAGTATATTTAATATTTTGTGTTCTTCTAAAGAATATAAAGTCACGTGGCTTTGGCGCTACATGTGGGTGGAGCATATTTCAGCTTTCATTTTTATGTGAACTGTCCCTTTAAATTGCTCTCATAAACGCACGTAATAATCTTAGATTGTGAGAATGTTTCCCCAACGTTTCCGATAAGTAACAACGTTATTTGGAAAGATCTAGGAAAGTTCTAAGTTGTGTTAACGTTATTGCTTGGTTATAAGATGGTTATTTAAACATTTTTTCTGTAACTTTAAAACGTTCTACTGACTACTTAAAAATAATGTTTTGCTATATGTGTGTGTGTGTGTGTGTAAAACATTCAACAAATGTTACTGCAAGAACGTTTTTGGTAACTGAGAACTTTTAGAGAACGTTAGCAAACGTTCTGAGAACGTCCACCGTTGTGGAGGTCAATTTTGGCACATTTTGTAAAAGCACAAGACGTGTAAGCTACTGTAAGCGGGACACAAACATTGTTAGGTGCTAGTTCGCCACGGCAACCACAGGTTTTAGGCGTCCCGTCCTAACCCTGCAAAATGTGCACCCGGAGGGGTGAGAACTGAAACCTGTGACAAGCCTCATTAGACTATCAAACGCACTTGCAAAACGTTTATGAGGTTTAGAGTTTGGGTTTTCCTACAGTTTAGTTTCTAACATCCGCCGTCGATGTGTTTTGAGCGCGTTGCCTCTGCGACATCTGCGTTCAAGAAACGCGACGCGCGCTGCTCCGTGCAGCGCATCTCAGACTGAAGAGGAAGTTCATGTGAGTTGTGAGTTTTAAGCTGCGGTTAACGCGTTCCGCTCTTTACTTTTCTTGTTTGTTTTAATGAACGTCGTCTTGCTCTCGGAAAAGGCTGTTTTTCAGTTTGCGCATTTGTTTTTGCTCCGTATCAGGTAAGTGGGTTTGTTTGCTTTTGTGTTATTTAATGAAAGTATAAACGTTTCACTTTCAAGCAAGTTCCGCACCGTTGTGTAGAAGACCAGATGGTTCAAACTTTTGTTTTAACTTTGGTGCATTTTCCAAAAATGAAACCGAGTAGCGCATCGTCTCGTCAAGTTGAAGATGAGCTGTGATGCGCTCTCACGATCTTCGTTCCACGTCTTTATCTTTGAATGTTGACTTCTGAATGGAGCACAGATCTTCTGAGCCGTGTAGATCCAGAATGAACTTCATTGCATGGTTAATCGATTGATTTTTGCACATTCTCAGGCCTCACTCAGGTTTCGTTTAGGGATCTGTGTAAGCAGAAATTCTGCGGTATTCTGCAGTGTGGTGCAAGAGACATTTAACATATGACAGAGATCCGAAGTTGTGCTTTTTGCTTTAGAAACGAACTTGTTTTTTTACGTGTATTTGACGTGTATTTGTGCCGTTTGGCGAAACGGGCGAGTTTTTGACTTTCATGTTTTGTAATTGAGGTCATCGTACGTTGTTTCTTAAGATTTTAAGTCATCCAAATGAGTTGCTTTTTACATTGTCATAGATAAAGGAAAACGAAACCCCGTTTTGTTGTTCAAAGATGAACTCTGTTCTCTCGTCTCTCCTCTCTGTTCTACACTTCTGTACCATGCTATTGTTTGGACATGTTGGGCACTACAAGCAGAACTTGTAACACAAGCAGTGCTAATATTACTGTATAATGTAGAGCTATGGTCATTTTTAAGTGTCGTAGTATGACCGCATCTTTCCTGACTGTGGTACCATCACAGCGCTCAGGCAAGGGTAACATCATGCAAAAGTCCCTCCCACTGACATCAAGTGTTCCTGGATCGTTCCCAATCCTAAACGCCCCCTCCACTTCACTCCAGACCTTCTTGGCTTTGGATCATATGCTAGTTAATCTCTGGATGTTCTCTCATCCGCCTGTGGAACTCTAGTTCCCCTCTGTGAGACCTACAACCGCACGATCCACATGGCCGATCCTCCGCTCCACAACTCCTGGCCCTCGTTCTCCTGGATGAAACGATGGTCCTTCAAAAGAGGTAGATCTTTCTGTCCTTCTCAGTCTTTTGTTGTTTTGCCCTGATGGGTTTTCATACTGTAGTAGCTTCCTTTAGAAGTTCTTAGTAGTGGTTCCTAAAGACGTTCTTGGTGGTGGTACCATATTTGGTAGAACAGTAATGGTTCCAGACAATAGAACGTGTCTGAGAAAACTGAAGTACTGCTAAACAGATGCATTTGAACTAAAGCCATTTAATCTGTTGTTGTTAAAAATCATTTGTTTCTATAAGAGCTTGGCTGTGAAACTCCATTATGCGTGTTTGCACAATCACACGTGTGTGTTGTGCAGCTGTGAGGTGTTGCGACTGCACGCTTTTTGTGTCATGAACCATAAATAGCTGAAGGTGCGCTGTGTTCGCGTCTCCAAGCAAACACCGGTTGGTTAAGTGTGTACTGACATTGTGGTGACAGACCACCGCTGACTGCCAGTCAGAAGACCCGGTCACATTGCCAACAGGATGTGTTCTCAGGCCGACATGCTCGTGAGCGCGTGCATGCGAAACCAGACCTGACAAGAACTGGGTTTTGGTGATGTCATTTCTGCCATTTGTCTAGAAAGAGGAAATAGGTTGACGCTACTCCATGCCACAAACAGCAAACGATGGGGGTGGTGTATACAAACCCTGAAGGGCTTATGTTAAAAACGTCAGTCTATTTTTCTGACTAAAATATCGAATGTTGTAAATAATAGAAAAAATATCATTGAATCTTTTAGCCAATCAGTAAACTTGATGTTTCTCCACAGCAGAATGCCGTAAGTTACTGTAGTTTTCATGAAGTACTTCAAATGAAGCACCGACTGTAGATTTTTTTGGATGGGGATTTTACAGAGCTCTGCATGACTTCAGAAAGAAACGCTAGTCAAATATACCGCACTTCTGCGTTATGTAGAGCTTCGTTTCTGTTAGTTAAACCAAAATAAAGCTTTTCACACCTTAATAGAGCTTTATATATAACTGCAGGCAGCGTTGACCCTGTGAAGTTTCATAGAAATTCCCCTCAGTTTTACAGGTTTATTTAAATGACTACTAACAGCATCCAACAATAGATATACATGCTTCAGGGATATTTTTAGTCTCCGTGGTAACCAGGTTTGGTCTCCCCGGTAACCAAGTACACAAAGTTTCGATAAAGCTTTCAGGGTTGCAAAATTTCGGGCCTTTCGTAACTTTCAAAGCGCGCGTTTGGAAGCAGATTGCATGTCACGCTTTGTTTGGATGATAGCGGTTTGGGTGTTTTATGATGGATTTTCTTATTATTAGTAAATCTGGGACACAGGGAAGAAGACACAAGGAATGAATAAATATCCAACAGTGAACATCCAGAGCTTCTCTCTTAAAGCACAGTGGCTCTTTGTTTGAATATTCAGCCATAAAAGGATATTCAAACATGTCGAGTTTCCCCGTGTGCTAGTAAAGTTTACATATCAAGCGTCTAATTCAGATACAAACAGCCTCAGACTCTGTCATCCGTCGATGATTTACGACTGAAAATACTGTACAGTCCCTTCATCGGCTCACGTCGACGGGTTTGGCAGCGGCGCAGAGACCGATCGGCTTCTGCTTAGCGCTGTGTGGTGCCTGGTTTGTGTCTTACTCCATAACATCATCATTATATTTATATATTACACAGAAACGCAGCAATGCTGAAATATTGGTGGGCCATGTTTAAAATGATACACGGCGGTGGAGATTTCTAGCATACATTTTAAGCAGGAAGGACAAAATAAATGACATAAAAAGTGTTTTTGTTGTTTTGTTGATATACATTAAAGGCTAGCAATACAAGCTAGCTTTGAAAGACTAAGATCCCGCCCTCACTTCAGAGTGCTTTACAAAGCCACGCCTCCTCGAAAACACAAATGCATTTATAGTCTGATGCATTTATAGTCTTAAGTTTTTAAATTATAAAAATGCAGAAAATCTTCTGTTAGGGTTCATTGTGTGTTAGGTTATAGTGTTTATAACTAGCTGTGTATAAAAACAATAGATGTCTATGGAATGTAGCTCAGTTGGTAGAGCATTGCGCTAGCAACGCAAAGGTTGTGGGTTCGATTCCCAGGGAGCACACACTGACAAAACTGTATACCTTGAATGAACTGTAAGTCGCTTTGGATAAAAACGTTTGCCAAATGTAAATGTCCCCATTTAGATAAGTAAACGTGTGTTTAGACATATGCTTGTGTGTGTACATATATATGTATATACAAACTGAGCCCAGTATTACCCTTAGTATGAAACGCAAACCAAAGTTTTGTTACTGTAAACCAGCCCGTCCATTACACAGCTGATTAAGATCTTCTGTTTACTGTCTCTGCTGCTCAGCTGAGAGGACGAGCTTCAGTTTCTGCTGTCTTCAGTCTTGTGTCGATGTCATTAGACGCAATTAATGAAAGTGACCGATAAGATCTGGCCGTACAGTTAATACAGCTACTGTTGAGCGTTTCAATTCAGGGAAGCCCTGAGGAAATAAACACACTGTCTTTCCAGACCCGTTATCTCTCTGTTATTCTGTGTCACAATTCTGGTATGCCATTATGATGTCATTAGATTACCCATAATGCCATGCAACTCCAGAGATGTTTTGTCTGGTCCCCGGCAAGTAACAGCAACAATTATCCCGATAATAAACCGCACGGACGACTACACTATGCAGTCCAGTAAAGAATGCACACTTTTAAGGGTGCTGCAGCTTATATTTCCAGCTCAAGTTGTGGTGGGATTCGTGTGTTTCAGCGTCGGAGTGTAAACCATGCCCTCAGGTCCGGATTCCTCCGTCAGGGTCCAGTTCTTCATCCTTTACTCCAGTCTCCATTCCGGAAGACGGTTTCTTTAACAGTACCTCTGAGGACAAGGTGAGACCACGAACCTCTTGTTAATGATGACGTTGTGGTTCTAAAACCTGCCATTGTGAATCGGGGGAAGGAGAACCGTTTTAAAGATGGATCTGTAATGTATTTTCTCAATCAACTGATTTTGTTCATTTTTGACCAAATCGTTACAAATTGCAGCTTTAATGTAACAGTTCACATAAAAATGTCAACTCTGCCCCGTTTACTCAGTGATGTTGTTGTTTTAAATTCGTGTGACTTTCCTTCTTCTGTGGAACAAGAGATTTTGCATTTTATCTCATATCTCAAAAGTTTTCTGGAGTCATACGATAGTTTGTTTAACTTTACAAGAAAATACCGTTTGTTAACATTAGTTACCGTATTTGCTAACCTACAATAACAATGAGCTGTATATTTTTACACTATTTTAAAATGTTAAGGTTAGTTATTGCAAATGCAATTGTTTATGTTAGTTCATTAAACTAATAAGCTCATAAGTTCATAAACTAATATTAACATACAACTTTTGGTTTTAACAAATGTTAAATTAACATTAGCTACAGTTAATAAGTGCTGTGGATCTTTGTTCATAATGTTAACAAACGGAAACTTATTGTTACCCAATAGCGTTGTGTGAGAAACAGACTCATGCATTAGTGTATGTAGCTGTAATTTCATCACACAAGTTGTTCTGCTGTCTGCACACGCCTTCAGTTTATGTACGACACCATCTTGAGACATGTTTACTTCTGAAATCTGTATGAGTCATGTAATGACCCTGGTTATTCCTGCATCTTGTGAGCTGAGCAAGAAAGTCACCCGTTCACTGACTTCCTGTTTTCAGGGGAACTTCCTGTCTGAGAGCGACTGTAGCAGCGGTGAGGACCTCCTGGACCTCTGTTCCTCTTTAAGGGATTCTGAGTATTTCCGAGATCTGCAGCTCGGATCCACGACGTCTTCTGACCCACCTCGAACGCAACTTCCTGTTTTGATCTCGCAGATTGTTTCCGATCAGGGTGCGAGTTCCACTGTTCCTTTTCAGTGCACACCTGAGAACGGATCCCACCTAACCTCAGCAGGTTCTATCAGAGGGGAAACCATGGACCGTCTGGTTGCTATAAGAACATCAGATTTACAGGATTATCCCAGATCGGAGCAAGATGAGGATTCCGACTCGGAAAACTATCCCATTTTGGTCCGATCTATGTCTACGTCCCGCAGGCACAGCTCGGATATGCCGTTGTCACCGATTGACCTGGGTAGAAGGTAACGCTCTTTTAAACCCTTAAAATGTATGACTTTCATTCATTGCTTTTAATTTTAACTAAGATCAAATGATGCCAGAACTTCTCACCATCTGTAAAAGGAAGTTAGTGAACAACCATTTCCAGTTTCATTTTATATAGTAAATCCGTTTTTATACATTCAAAACTAATGAAAAAGTTTTGTGCTTGGCCGTTCTTTAAAACGAGTGAATCTTGCTTTCATATTTAATGGTTCCACTGTGAATTCTGAATCCGCTGTTTGATAAAATGTTGTTTTCTGTCTTTGTTTAGTACAGTTGCCAAAACGAACAATGATCTTAAAAAACGGAGAAGTGAAGAACAGTTTTTCTTTGTGACTTTTGTGATGTATTGTGTGTATACACACTGCGCGTACTGTCATACTGAGATGTGTGTGTGTGTGTGTGTGCAGGTTCAGTCTGGACACAACTGGCATTGATAGTGATGGGGAACGAGAAGTTCATCCTCTGGCCAAGAGTTCCCAGTTACCATCTTCCTTCTTCTCCGAGAGCTCAGTGGAGAAGACAGCTGGAGCTCTGGACAGTGAAAGACCCAACACACCAGTAAATGTGCTTAAACAGCTCCTAACATCTCAATACAAACAGAGCAGGACTGTAATATAGTATTTCTGTAGCACAACTGGTAGAGCATTGTGCTAGCAACGCAAAGGTTGAGGGTTCGATTTGCAAGGAACACATGATAAATTGTGTACCTTGAATGTCTTGTCGCTTTGGATAAAAGTGTCTGCAAGATGCATAAATACGAATGCATGATTTAAAAAAATATATTTTTCTGGTTTCACTGACAGCAGCAGCCCACAGGGAAGATGTTGTATTCCAGATCAGAGATTTTGGCCACAGATGAAAAATCTCAGGCTGACAGAGTCTCTAGAATCCTGGAAACTTCTCAGCTGGCTGCAAGGGAGGCCGGAGGTCAGTCGAGACTTGTGATTCTCCAAACCAGAAAAGCCCTAAACTGTAGTATAATGTTTTCTGTTCAGTGATGTTTTATAATAATGCAGTTATTATTATTATTATAAATATATAGTCACTGATTTTGTGGTGTTAAAATGGTGGAATTTCAGAGGAGCAGGACTCTGATGAGGGGCTGAAGTCTGCAGAGGGACGCTGTCATGTGTAAGTTTCCATGTTTATGTCACTGATCAATGTTTGAGCGAAGAGTTTACATTTTATGAGATGTTCCATATCAGAATGGAACATGTTTCAAACCCGAGTGGAGGCAGATGATTGGAGGAGAGGTGTTGGAACACACGAGGGCCTAGTGACATCACTCACAAATTAAAGTTGTTTTGGAGGCGGAGCAAGTTTAGATTACATTGAAGACGATTTCTTGTCACGCTAAAAGCAGGAATATGTATTCAGAAAGTAAACAGAGGCTTTCAAGATAATATAATAATACAAGATGCTTCTGTATATTTTCATTTAGTTTTTTTAGTTTTAGCATTTCTCAAGTTTACAGTCTGAGGAGATACTTATGGGGGAGTTGAGATGTATGACCACTGACGCAGTGAATTGTGCAAAGTAGTTAAAGACAGCAGCCCAAACCGTGTTCCCTCCCCACTGCCACACATACTTAGCTTGAGTGTGTTGTTTGTCTTAGGCTGATGGTACAGAAAGTTTTACAGGAGCTTAAACAGTACCATGGGTAAGTAAACACGTTATGGAAGCCTCTCGCACCCCCATCCTGTCTAACAGTGTTAACATGTGTCGCACCCGCCCGCTTTGCAGGGCCAAAACTGAGGCGTTGTTTGTCACTTAGTACTGAACTTATGTTTGCATGTTCATCGTGTGTGTTTATTACTGAAGTTCTGAGGATGAGGACGTGCTTGGTTTATCTCAAAAGCTTGCATGATAAACAAAGCAAACTTTTACGACGTCACCAAAAACAGTTGCTGTGTCGCTTCTAACAGCAAACTAGCAAGAAGCTAGTTATTATGTTCGGAATGGAACACCAGCTTACTACATAGTACATACTGCACTTTGTTTTACAAATAGCATGTAGTATGCAGTTATAAATGCAATTCAGACTGCTAGAGAAATAGGATGGTGTAGTATGGTAGCAAGCCATTTCGAACCTAGCCGGATTGTTGGCATGCGCATGTTGCCAATGAGAAACTGCCTAAATTTTAAAATTCTGATCTTTGCGATTATCCTGAATTTTCCTCAGAGACAAACGCAGAACTTCGAGCTCTGAAAGAAAGGAATCTTCTGGAAATGTAACGTGGTATGAATTTCTCTCCAACGAGTAAGTCATCAACTTTTCTGTGTTTTCGTGATACGTTCATTTTGATGTACGTTGTCTCTTGTGTTCAAACAAATCTCTTGTTCATTTGATTTGTGTGTGCAGAAACGACGATGAAGAGGAGGAAAGACCAGAACGTTCTGAAAAAGGCACCAAGGTGAAGCGCACACTCAGTTCTCTGAGGAACCGAGTGACCGGATCCTTCAACAAAGACAAAGTAATCACACACACACACACACACACACACAATGACATCACTGGACTGACATGCAGCTGTGTTTATTTCTGCAGAACGATTCTGCAACATTTCTGTTACTGTAACTTCCCATTTTTGTTGAACATATTTCAGCAAAGAATAAAGTTTAACCAGCTTAAGCAAGCAAAGACGTTTTGACCTTTCTCTGAATCATTTTTTTTAAATAGTGGTTAAATGAAACATTATCTTGTTAGCATACGATGCACATTTGGTATTATAAAAGTTGTGGTTATAAAATTTACATAGTACAGGAAAAAACTGAGTTACGCCCGAAAACCGAAAGAGATGCCACAGATCACCCAAGAGAAATTTAAATAAAAGTTAAAATCTTTATGAATTTCATATAGAAAATCAAACCTTAGCTTGTGAAAACCATGTTGTTATAGGTTAAAAATATTGTATAAAAACTAAATTGCTAAATTGTGCAAAAAATGGAATATCTACTTTCTTATATAAAATATAAATATATAAAATATAACTCAGACTTATAAACACATGATGTAAATGTGTGCATTTATCTTGACGTTTCTTCTGTGTTTGTTTGGTGTTTCAGGGTAAGACTCGAGAGAAAGAGCAGAACAAAAGCAGAGAGAAAGAGTTGAAAGAGCACGTGACGGTGCAGCGCGCCAACGTCAGCGGGCACCGACTTGTGCCCGGCTCGTTCTCCAGCTGGGCGACGTGTTCGCTGTGCAGCAAGAGTCTGCAGCGAAAGCATGGCCTGCAGTGTTTGAGTGAGTAACACACCGCTGCAAACGCGCACACACGTGCAGTCACACACGGGCGTGCATGCGCGTCCCCTCTGCCTTCGGTCTCCACCCGACACGCCATTCTGCATTCACAGCGGTGAAGAATGCAAATAACAGCTTTCTTCTGCTAACGTGCTTCGTGCATTTCATGCATTTGATGCGCCACTCGTGTTATGGTAAAAAGCATCGCAAAGCATCAGCGCATCTGATAGATGTTTCATCACATAATCTAGCATTGCTTGGACTTTGGTTCTTTTGCAGCTTTGCATGCTTCACAGAACTGCGGGTGTATGTATGTATGGATGAACGAGTTCGATTTTATCAGGGATCTTAGTGGCCTGGAGAACCTAAAAGAGAATGTTTTGGTGCTAAAAAACAGATGTTTTGCTGTTTTTTGTTAAAAAAAAATAGATCATGTGATCTATTAAATTAAATGTACTGTTCCTTTAAGAAATGCAGCCCGGTCAGGAGATTTGTGATTGGTTGTATCAGTGGTTATGTTGATATTTGGTAATGCAGGGGATTACAGTAAGTCACAGTATGTCAGGATGTTCATTATGAAACTATTTTTTGAAACCTTGTTTCCCTGTTTCGGCCTTGGTGAAGTTGCGCCTGTCTCAGAATCAGTGGAGACAAAATTTCTGTAATCCATTTGCTTATTTTGGTTCATTACGTATACACTCCCGAGACTGTGAGGAAACAAACTCAGTTCCACTTTATCAGATAATTTCATCAGATTATACACATAAGGTACAAAGGTGAGGTGTGAAAAGTGACGTTTAACTTCCTCCTGCTATAAATAAGCCAGTTTCTAGTTTGAACACTGACGATTTTCATTTCCTACTTCGCCGTAACAGGTTTCAGGTTTCAAATTTGGCAACGTATGTGTGAATAGAAGGTTTTAAGTGTGGCAGCCAATCAAACGCAGCCTCAACAGGAAGTTAGAATTGTTTGTGCGCCAGTTTCTCAAAACTGTTTATTCAGAATGACAAAAACGATCTCTCAGCACCATCTGTACATGTAAAGGCATTTGGTGGCGACTGCAAATATTATGGCTGGCTTTTTGTATGGCACTGCTTATTAAACAAATCATGCTGATGTATTTCCTAAGGCACCAGGTTTCCAGAGCTGTGGGAATCTCTCTGTCCACTGTCCAATTTATTGTAAGCAGTCACAGCCAGTCACTGGTACTGATGTATGATTTGTTAATAAAAATCATGGATCTCTTATTTAGGCCATGTTCCATCGCCAACAACAGATTTCTGAGATGATCATAAGTTAATATACCAGAAATATGAATGCAAACTGCCATTAGACAGCCTATTGTATGTTTTTTGCCTAAATAAAATAGTAAAGCAGTTATGAAACAAAGAAGTGCATAAAAGTCATTAGAATATCAAACAGAAAATAAATTGAAAAATAAAATATGCATTTGCACAATACTCCACCTGACAATGTTCAAATGTTTATAAAAACCATTGGATCTTACCTAATATAATATTAATTTATCATTAAAGCTGCAATCCGTTACATTTGCCTTTCTATCCTCATCTCAGTTTAAAACGTAAACTTGCTGGTTACTCAACCTACGTTCATTACGTATGTAAAAGAAGCCAAACTGACATTTCACGGGAAATCGGACCCGACAGCTCAACTTATAAATCATTTTTATAAACATACGGTTGCGATCTGTTATGCACTTGTTCAGTGACTGGCTTTGTTCATTTTTTACCGTAAGAAAAAGTAGGGATTGCAACAAAAACAATCTCCAACTACACGACCGTAAACTGATGCACTGTCTCTTTAAATCTGGGACGCGGCCTGTGGAATGCGCCGCGTCTCCCACAATGCCGTGCGGCGGTCAGCGGGGACGGTGCGAATGTAAATACAGCCATTGCGATTGGCGTTAATTTTTAGGTTGCTAAGCGATGCGTTTGCGTTTTTGGGGCTGGCTGGCGTCATAACAACCCGTGCTGATCTTAGAAGCGACGCGTCGAGGCGTAACGCGTCCTAAACGCGTTTCCCGCGGACGGTGAGTTTGTTGAAGCGTAACAGGTGTTTCTCCAGCGCTAGCTAACGGAGCTAATAAACAAACAGCGGATATAACAAACGTAAACTGCTCGTTAATCGGTTTTGAGTTATTTCACGGAGTTGCACATTGTGTTTCTGTAGCCGTTTCATATCACAAATGTGTTAAAAGAGCTCAAAGTTAGTCGAGTTGCGGGTTACGAGGTCAGGTGTCTATTGTGTTCAGTCTGGATTGGCTAGTCATGCGTCTCAGTTGTGTTATGTGTGACTTTGAGTTTAAATACAAAAGATCAAACACTTATAATGATTTTAAGAGGCGTGTCAGAGTTTATTGGTTGTGCTCATTTTTCACTGTACGCGTCCTGTCTTTTGTCACGTGATATTAGAATAAGATTATGATAAGGAGTCGCAGCGGCCTGTAAAGCAGCTCAGAGTTACATTGGTGTGTTTGTCATGAAAATGTCTGTGGTGTTACTGTGTGTCAACGATGCAAAACTGGCGGCCGCAATGCTTCAGTGTTATTGGCGGTTGCTAAGGCGTTCTGAGTTGTTGTTAGGGAGTTGCTATGGTGTTTTGGGTGGCTGCTAGGGCGATTCTATGTGGTTTGTGCAGTCGTCAGGTTGGTTGCTACTGTAGTAACTACAGTTTTTGTGAGAGTGGTGACGCGTGTTGACGCTTCAAAAATATACATTTAAATCACAGATAGATTTCAGGATGAAGTTAATTTATATGTTTTTGTTTTGATTTCATGTATTTGACATTTGTTGTGACGTGTGTTTAAGATTCGTTCAGTATTGTGTGCCATTATGACTTTAATAGTTTTAATTTTGTTGATTGCATTTTGTCTGTATTTGTCATTTGTAATAATATTTGTCATTTTTTTTGCAAAATCATTTAGATGGAGACAAAATAATCACTGTCCAATTTTGTTGTTGATTTCAGGATTTTCGACAGCTAGTTCTTGCATTGGGGTCCGTTTTTGTTTTTGGTGATTAAGCAAATATTAATTCTGTCTCTGCAGGAATAATAAGTTCATGTCTTTAAAACACGCTCGTTCTGTCCTGCCACAGTCCTTTCCTGAGTGGTTTTTCTGCGTGTTAGTTTGAACAGTCACATGTTATTAATTGCATTTGGCAGTCTCTGTTCACTTCAGTGAATCTGTCCCAGAGTTTTGTTCCGCCCAGCTCCTGCTAAACTTAACTGGTCAGCTGCTCGCATCCTCTAAACTTGCTGTCTGATGTCCGTCATCCATGCAGTTTGTTGACACAAGCTGTTGTTTTTGTGTATTTTAGAGGGTGAGATAAATAGCTGCTTGCCGGGCTTCTTAAAACAGGCTTTGCTTTCGTCCCACGTTCGCATTCCTTCGAGCGGATCATGTGACTCCATAACAGGATTACGAAGCAGATCTTCCTGTTCCGCAAAATAATTAGTCGATCTCTTGATCTAGACACTGAGATAAAATTGACCTGAATAAAATTCTTTAGTCGTCATTTTGGCAACACATCAAAAAAGTGTTTCAGTTCCACTTAGAGTTTTCATAAATTATGATATTGTAATGAATTGTCTCTTGCAGGTTATAGATTTATGACTTTAAGAAGTATGCTAGCATTTATAGATGGCTTTACCGCTAACAGATAATAACAATGTCACGTGTCTTTAATGTGTTGTAGAATATGTAGAACCTGAGTTACATTCCAATCTGATGTATATTGATGTATCTGATACAATGATGTAGCGCTCATTGATCAGACCCTCATCTGTCGTTTTTTTGTCCGGCTTTTAGTAAATGGATGGAATTTGTCACTTTGTTGGGCATCAAAAGTGGAAAACAGCCCACGGGGCTGCTGTAGATCTTTCCAATGGCTGGTCATTAGTTCACACTACTGTGAAAGGTTTTTACCCCTGATAAATCTGCAGGGGTAGTTTTGTTTGCCAGGGTTCTCGAGCATTATGGCGCAAAACTGTTTCTCATGTCATAGATGCGTTTAAAGAGCAAGTCTGTGTTACTATCCCGACCTCAGGTTATTATTTTGCTGTCATTTATGAGTTATTCGTTATGACTAGTTAATTGCATTAGTTAAAGGTCTTCTGCACTACTTAAAGGTTTGTGTTATAGGTTAGCGGTATTATGTCTCGCGGTGTCATGCAGTCCCACTGCTTTGATGCGTAAATTCGCCGTCTGTTTAAGCGATCGCGCGCGTGCTGATAAACTGCTTCTGTGAAAACACTAACCGCTGCTTTCTGTAACACTTTGATTTCTCAACGGTTTCTAAACGCAGACTGCGCTGTGAACGTCCACAAGAGCTGCAGAACCCTGTTACCCGAATGCAGCAGTAAATGCAAGGTGAGATTAATGCATCACGTCGCATTACAAGCGATTTATTAAAATGCAACCGTTTCGGGTCACTTAAAGTCTAAAAATTTAATTTCTGTGTTTGTTGCACATCCAGAGATGCTAAAATGTTGGTAAACGAGTAATAACGTTAAAAAAACGTCTTAATTTATTAAATCAAGTTGATGAAGTTTAGATGCGTTCAAATATAAAAGAGTTGTTTTATTTTGGTCACAGGAATGGGCGGGGCGGCGTATGTATTGTTGTTCATGTTAAACTGGAATCGTACTGTTTTGGTAATGATTTATGTTGTTTACACAGACCAAAGATCCTGCGCTGAGGACGTCAATCTCTGCAGCTCAGTCACATAATCAAGGTAAGAATGTACGCACACCTATTACAACATTCGACACCGTTTTCATCGTTTAATCAGTGTTTTGGATCATTTCTCTCAGCCAATGAAATGCTTTCATACATGTGCGACAATTCTTAAATTAAACGTTTCGAATGAAAAAGACCCTGATTGGCGTAATATTGCCGTATTTTTTTGTAATATTGCGCGTTAGTGTTCTGAAACTAGATTAGCTACAGTCAAGCTACTTTTTTTGATTTAATAATATTTATTAATATTTGCTCATTTTTTGTGCAGTCAGAGCGGCGTTAATCTGCACACTAGTGAAACTAGAAACCATAACGGGGTCAAAAACGTAGTGACTGAAAAAAATGATCAGTTACCAAATGCTGCGTTTTCTCGTAAAATGCTTGTAATAAATCTTAGTTTTGCCACAGAGACATTGGTGTCATTTAAAAATCAGGGACTTGAATGTGTTTAATTAGTCGAATTGCCGTTTTCAGTCATTTATGCCATAAAAACGAGCAGACCAGTCATTTTCCTAAGGTCCTCTGCTGCTGTGGGCTTCAGTGCATTCGGTGCAGCTGGCAGAAGACAATTATTCCAGGCTTGTTTAGCTGTGATCGGCCTGTTTAATAGACGCTCGGCAGGCAGATGCTGATTGAAGTCCCCTGATGATAAATTAAGGTCATCCGCCTGTTGTTCTCCTCGCATCATCTTGCACAGTCTCACAAAGAAGCACTTAAGATGTTAATCATGCTCCCCCAATTAATTATCCTGCAAATCTTGTGAAGATTTGTGAAGGTGTGGTGGCTTATAAGTAGAGTCTCTGATTTTGCGAGTCAGGTGTTGGTTTGCGAGTCAGGTGTTGGTTTGCGAGTCAGGTGTTGGTTTGCGAGTCAGGTGTTGGTTTGCGAGTCAGGTGTTGGTTTGCGAGTCAGGTGTTGGTTTGCGAGTCTGTTTAGGATCAATGATGGTTGATGATTTCAGAGAAAACACATGTATATAGAGTATGTATATTATCCAGCTGTAGTTCAGTGGAGCTTAGAAATCATAGTCAGGAACTGTCTGGAAGGACAGTCAGAATCAGGCGTCAGATCAGGATCTGATCCGCTCTGAAGATGAGATTTACTTCAGCCTCTGGGTCTCTTGTTAAGCACCTCCCACAGTGCCCACGAGCGAAGCGCTAATTGCTTTAAGAAGCGCGAATGCAGCTCGGCTCCTCACTCCCCGGTGAAAACGATCTCCAGCTGTCCCACTTCACCCAGAAGCTTCTGGAAGTTCCTCTGATATGTCATCGACGTTTCTTTTACAAATGTGACGTAAACACAAATCAAACTGACGTTCCCCATGAAATCAGCTTAAATGATAAATCTTTGTATCTTATAAATGTACCGTTGTCGATCGGGGTACAGTGATCGTGTTGAACACTGATCTGTCGTGTACTTGCTCAATAACTGATGCTGTGCTCATGTTTAGCTGAAAAAGTTACATTACAGCGTTTTTATTCCATAATTGTTCCAAATTTGGTAAGGTTGTGGTTTGGTAATTTTTTTAATCTGCATAAGCAAATATAATGTAAATGTTTATTGTAAATAAAAAATAGTAATAAAATATTTGTAATTTAATTAAATTCTTTGTTTCTAAATGACCATATATATATATAGATATAGATAGATATAGGTATAGATAGATATAGATATATACATAGATATATATAGATATAGATATAAAATCTCATGTATTGCTGAAATGTAACTGTCAACATTAGATTTGCATGTACCAGTGAAAGGTATATTACCAGTAAAGGAAATCAGGCAGGTTGTTAACCTTCAGATTTTCTCTAGAGATGATAATAGAGGTTTTTCTTGATCACACTAATCTGCTGGTGAGACACTGACAATCTCTCCATCATAAACATCCTCACACACAACAGGAGGGTGGGGGGGGTCGAGCAGGAAAGGGGCGTGTGTGTTTTCTAGAACCCACGCGACACTTTATAAAGCCCAATGATAGCCGAAAATCAGCCTCCTCATTCTGCCTGTGGCTTTTGGTGTCTGCTTCACAACCATGTCGATGGCTTTATCCAGAGTGCGTGGCTCTCAGAGAAAGAACACTCGCTCCCTGGCTGCCTGGGGTCCGTCCCGGAGGCTCGGGGTTCGAGTCCTCCTCCATCGAGACCTCCTCACTTGCCGATTCCTGGAGTCGGTTCCTCACTCGTTCTTCAGACACTGTTACCGCGCTAACTCCTCTGGTTTCCCCGCAGCTCTGAGGGAAACCTGCTCTGCTCTGACGCCCGATGGCTCGCCTCGAACCTCTCGCTGCGCTGCAGGTATGACAATCCCAACTAAAGGACAGAGCGCCCAGCCCGCCCCCTCCAGCAACCCAACAACCGGACAGAATAACAGCGGCAGGTGAGTGGAGGTTCTCCTCTCTCTGATACACACACAGATTCTGTACTTAGTGTGATAAATGATAAAGACAGTCATTCTAAACTACGTGCATGTTCTTGTTATTTAATGCATAATAAAAGACATCTAAAATGCATTTTTAGTAACACTTTAAAATAAGCTGTTATTCATCGTTTGTTACTTTAACTAAGGTAGCTAAATAGGTTAACTAGCTACAGTTAAGTGAGTTAAATTCACGGCTCATTTTGCGTGTTTGCTGCATGTATACGATACAGAAGCGAGCTGTGAGCAGCAGTGTGTATGGAGAAGGTTCTCTCATAATTACTGTGTGTCTTGCACGCTCACGTTCTCCAGCAGCTGTGTCGCAGGAGAGATGGACGAGGTCGACGCGTTCAGGATAAAGCGCAGCACGGATGACACCGCGTCCCTCGCCTCGTCCGCGCCCGAGTCGCTCATCGTGGAAGGTGAGTGGTCGTTTTTCAAGGCAACGTGCCGAACGCGTGATGTAACGGGTGATGTAGTGATTACACGTGTCTGTTTGCGCGCAGATGCGTATTACACCAGCGTGCGAGGGGAACTGGAGTCCATGGTGCAGGACTTCGAGCTGGAGTCCTGGAGCTTGGCCGCGGACAGCAGCTTTTTAAAGAAACACACAAAGGAAATGATCAAGAGACAGGATGTTATATATGGTTAGTGTCATGTACAGTGTTGTGATATCACACTACTCGATGGAATACTTCAATATGATTGGTCAATCTTTATCACGAATTATGAATCAATAAATTGACAGAGTAAACATGACAGTTTGGTGTAAGGAGCATCGTGAATTATGCATGGGCATTGTGTAGATCTTCTCTGAAGATCTTTCACCTGGTTCTCCAGAGCTCATCCAGACTGAGATCCATCACTTGAGGACGCTGAAGATCATGCGGCACGTGTACGCTCGAGAGCTGCGCGAATCGCTGCAGATGGACGACAGGAGACTGGACTGTCTGTTTCCACGGCTGGACAACCTGCTGGATCTGCACAGTCACTTCCTGTCCCGCCTCCGGGAGCGCCGCGCGGAGTCCCTGCAGACAGGCAGCGAACGAAACTACACCATCAACAAACTCTCAGACATCCTTGTATCTCAGGTATCAGCTCATCACTTCCTGTTCAACACTTCCTGTTACCACACTTCTGCTGCATCACTTCCTGTTTCACTAACCGCTCACTTTTCCTTTTTCATCACTTCCTGTTTAAATCTTCCACACTTCTTGCATACTTCTTAACTAGAGTTAGTATTATGATAGCATCCTATTTGGAACGCAGCCCCTGACTGCAATACTGTTGGGTCTTAATTCTGTGAATGTTACATATTTATAAACAGTATTTTAATTATGGTCATTTTGAAGTTAGCCTAGCTTAACAAATGACTAAACTAAAATTTCATGCAGTTTTTTAATTTGTCTGGTTTGTAGTTTTCGGGGGATCTTGGAGAGCGAATGAAGGAAAGTTACAGCGATTTCTGCAGCCGACACACTGAAGCTGTGAATTATTACAAAGAACAGCTGCAGAGCAACAAGAAGTTCCAGAATCTTATGAGGGTTTGTTGATCTCCACGCAAACACACCTTGTGCCAACTGCTCCGTTGCCCTCGGCACTGTTTTGAGTCATCGTTTTTTTGTTTGGGTTTCAGAAAATAAGCAATCTGTCGATCGTGAGGCGGCTGGGGGTTCCAGAGTGCATCCTGCTGGTGACACAGAGAATCACCAAATATCCGGTTCTCCTGGAGAGAATTCTGAACAACACTGAAGGTTTCTCATTATTATAAACTCATTTGGATCCGCATGTGTTTAGTTTCTAACAGGGTATGATGTCACAAATGAACCTCCATCAGAAGATTGTCTGAAACTCACTGTCTTTCTCTCTGCGTCATCGCAGCTGGCACAGAGGAACATGAGGGGCTGGCACAGGCTCTGGGTCTGATCAAGGACCTCATCGTACAGGTGGACGGTCAGGTGAACCTCTATGAGAAGGAAGCTCGGCTCAGGGAGATCTCCTCCAGGATAGAGCCCAAGTCTGTGGGGAAGATCAAAGACGGGCGCGTTTTCCGTAAGGAGGATCTGACGCAGGGTCGCCGCAGACTGCTGAACGAGGGCACCGTCTACTGGAAAGCAGCATCTGGTCGACTCAAAGGTGTTTGTCTTTCTTGAGCATCCATCAATCTATCCTTCCATCTAAATATCCATACAGACATCCATCCATCTAAACATCTATCCATCCATCCATCCATCCATCTATCCTTCCATCTAAATATCCATACATCTATCCATCAAAATATCCATCTAAATATCAGTCCATTCATCTAAAGATCTTTCCATTTAAACATCTACTTATTATTATTATTATTTGCACATTATTATTTGTCTAACAGTTGAACCTCGAACCCGGTGTCACAACTTCTGCTTGTGTTTCAGACATCCTGGCTCTTCTGCTGACGGACGTTCTGGTGTTACTCCAGGAGAAGGATCAGAGATACGTGTTCTCGTCCGTGGTGAGGAAGATTTCCTCTTCATCATCTGCACGACAAAACCAAACAAACAGAACAAACGTCAAATCAAAACAAAGAAACGAAAACAAGCATCCAAACGTCTTAACAAACTACTTGTGTGTTTACATCAGGACAACAAGCCGTCAGTGATATCCCTGCAGAAGCTGATCGTGCGGGAGGTGGCGCACGAGGAGCGAGCCATGTTCCTCATCTGCGCCTCCTCAAACGAGCCCGAGATGTACGAGATTCACACCGCCTCTAAAGAGGAGCGCAACAGCTGGATCACACACATCCGGCAGGCCGTGGAGAGGTGTGTGTGTGTCTGTCTGTCTGTCTGTCTGTCTGTCTGTCTGTCTGTCTGTCTGTCTGTCTGTCTGTCTGTCTGTCTGTCTGTGTGTCTGTCTGTCTGTGTCTGTCTGTGTGTGTCTGTCTGTGTGTGTGTGTGTGTGTGTGTGTGTGTGTGTGTCTGTCTGTCTGTGTGTGTCTGTCTGTCTGTCTGTGTGTGTCTGTCTGTCTGTGTCTGTCTGTCTGTGTGTCTGTCTGTGTGTCTGTCTGTCTGTCTGTCTGTTTGTCTGTGTGTGTCTCTAAACCTACAATCAACACCCTGTTCAGCCTTTCTTCATCTCATTATCTCTCTTTCAGCTGTCCGCACACAGAGCAAAGGCTGTTCAGTGAGGAAGAGGAGGCCAGGGTCGCCCGAGTCCGCGAGTTTCACGGTGAAACACCCAACACATTGTCTTCTCTACCTCCTTTTTTCAGTTTTACCTTTCAGCAGTACTCATCTGTTACGCTGATCGTTATATTATATAGTCAATATTATATACTGTATGTTTATACACTGTGTATATATATATTGCTGTCAATAGAGGGCGCACTTGTGCTTTTAGCGAACACCAGCGACAGCAGAGTTCATGTTTGATTGTACATCTTCTCGTAGAGCGCCTGATGATGAAGGACGCTCAGATCACCCATAGCCTCACAGAGAAACTGCAGCTGTTCGCAGATCTGGTCGAATCGGTGGCCGGCGTAGAAGACGTGAGGTCTCGCTCTCGATTACTGCTGCGGGGAGACACCTCGGATCTCCAGCAGGGGGAGCAGCTGCTCAGAGGAGCCATCACTGAAGGTAACATGTCTGGACATCTCACACGGGTTCAGAGCTGGAGTGTTTGATTTAATTATGAAGTCTAATGACGACGCCTGCACAAATAAACATCACATACATACACATCTCCAGAGTTTTATGTCAAGATTGAGAAATCTCTAATGTTGCAATAAGAAATCTTTTGTTCTGGCGTTCAAAGAAGCGGCTCAGAGTTTAAGAACGACGGCGTTTGTAAAGCTTTTCTGATGAAGATTCTCTGTTGCTCTGTAGTGGAGAATCTTCAGAACTTGCTGGCATCCGCTGTGAGGGAAACGTGTCCTCACACTGGAGCACAGCAGACTCCAGGATCCAGCACCCTTCCACGCCGAGCGGACACCTTCGGCGGCTACGACAGCACCCCTGCCATACTGTCCAAAAGTGAGCCGAGTGCTCTTCATGCTTTAATATTAGAAATATTACCCACAATTCCTTGCAGCACGCAAAAGGATTAGTACCGTTGTACTGTTAAGTTCAAACGTGTGTGTGTGTGTTTACACAGACGGCAGTATGAAAAAGAAGCTCATGTCTGGAGTGACAGGACGGTCCCGGGACCGAAGTGAGCGGGCCAGCTCGGACCCGCTGCTCAAAGAGCTGTATACATGTGAGGACCAGGACCAGCTGGTGAGAGAACACGCACAAACATCTACAAAGCTTTCTTCTGCTGCCTCAACACACCACAGCAATGCATTTACCAAATACTTAATGCTGATTGGGCAGGAATTTGTACCGTCATTTAGGGTGGGAATCAGTCAGACCCTGACAATAGAGGGGTGTCATTTATATGAGTCTTGGTACGAGAACATATTATTCTGCAGTATGCGACTCAATTTGTTTAATTTATAGTTTCGATTTTTGGTTGGTTTTCACTTTTTTGGCAGAGCTAACTGCAGTACGTTTCATTCTGTTAGATTACCTCTTAGGTGAATCTTAATTTCCCCAAAATATTCACGTAGACATTGAACTAAAATGTGAATTTATGCTGTAAAAATGTTGATGCAGTACTTTTAATATTGATGCAAATATTGATGTTTAGCTGTATGCCCGTCCGTCGCTGATTATATATTATATACATAATTATATACAGAGTCACAGTTTGAGGTGCTGTCTGTCTTTGTCTTTCTGTCCGTCTCTCACAGAATGAGGTCTCCTCACCAGGCTACCTCAAAACGAGGTCCACTTGTACATTTCCACAAAACGAGGTATAGTCACCCGTCGGGCTGGAATTGGTCTCGTTATTTGTTTCCCGTGAGAAAATGTCTATACCTGTTATAAGTGCGGTATGCAGATATATACCACCCAATGTATTTTTAGCACGGTAACCTTTGCTCGGTTCGCCGCACCTCGCTGGCGGTTACTGCCGTGATGCTTCGCCTGGCAGGAATGTTGGTATTGTGCGGACAGTGAGAAAGATGCCTGTGAGTGCTCGAGTCGTCTTGGCACTAATATTGTCCTTGTGTTCCTGTTTATCCAGTTCTACGAGCAAGTGCTGCAACTGTCTCAGAGGCTGTACAGTTTACAGGTAAACCAACGACCAGCTGCTTCACCCATCATCATGTCCAGATAAGATCAGGAGAGAAATTGTCATTCTTTAGGAATCAAGGAAGTAACATCAGACCCTCCAGCAGACGTTTAGATGTTTAATAATGTTCTACCATATCTGCTACCTTCCCTTTGTTTGTTCTTTAGTGTTTGTTTGCACTTTAGTTTGTTTCTTCCTCGTTTATTTTGCTTTTGCTTCATTTTGTCTTTGTTCATCCTCTCCTGTCTTTCGTGTTTGTTTGTTTTTCTGTTTATCGTTTCTTCGATTGTTTGTTTGTTCGTTCGGGTTGCAGAACATTCCTAGTAGATGCTTTCTTACCAAACAAACTCACAATACTGTGTCCAAACCTCTCAACGGCGGTTCAGACATGAGCTCTGTTCTTCTCTCTCTTCAGGCCATCGTCTCCCAGCAGGACAGCCACATCGAGCTCCAGCGAGCCTCTCTCCTCACCACCGAGCGGGAACGGAACCGCGGCACGGACGTGCTGCTCGAACAGGAGAAGCAAAGAAACCTGGAGAAGCAACGCGAGGAGCTGGCCAACTTCCAGCGTCTGCAGAACCAGCACCGGCAGGAGCAGGCCAGGTGGGAGAGAGAGCGAGAGAGGAATCGACGGCAGAGCGAGGCGGCCGAGCAGCGGCTGAGGGTGAGAGAGGAGGAGTGCCGGCGCCTGGAGGCCCGTCTGGCTGAGGAGAGACAGGAGCTGGAGAGACAGAAGCAGACGTACCAGCAGGATCTGGAGAGGCTGAGGGAGTCCACACGGGCGGTGGAGAGGGAGAGAGAGCGACTGGAGCAGCAGAGGAAACTGAAGAAGCACAACACCGCGCCGAATGCCGCAGCAGTGATGTACTCGCAGGAAACTGCACAGGTGAGGTCATTCTGCCGGGGTGATGTCACTTCCTGTCTAAACAAACATCTTTGTGATCTTATAAAAAAATCACACACCACGACCCTGGCGTTGAGCGGACCAGGGCGTTGCTATGCAGCTGCTAAGGTGCTTCAACACAAGCATTTTTATTTTTCGGGAAAATATAAGAATCAAGTTTTGTTAACGTTTGTAGGCCAAAGAATGTGGACTTGTCCTGCGAGATGTTAAAAGCAGTTTCATGTTATTCTGAAACTATGCATTGAAGACGGTGAGAACGGGCGCACACAAAAATACAACAATGTCGCCCTTCAGTGTCACAGGTTCATCTTAATTATTTCAAATGAAGGTGTGCCGGCCGGGTAAGAGCTCTGCTGCGTTTCCCACGCTCCGCTTTCTGTCCTGTTGTACCAGCACACAATATGCCACTGTGAGGCAACACAGAAGCCAGTTGACTTCATGCTTCAGTCTTAATGATTTACCTGCCTTACCTGTTCTCTGATCAGCCTGCCAGATTCCTGATGACAAGCACATCGATGGGAAAAAAGAGTTTAACAAAGCCTCACGTTGTGTGATTTCCTGACCTGATCTGCCACTGTGATTTAAAGCTGGTCTATGATCTAACGTTTGCGTTCAAAATGAACAAAAATCAGTTATTGAGCAAGTACATGACAGAGCAGCGTTTAAACAGAAAGAAGATCCGGCTACTATGTCTGGGTACTGTTGACGGTGCTGCGTTTGTCGCTTGTTCTTACAGCAGTTAGAAATTAAACTCGTCGTCCACGTTAGGAAAATAACAATGCAAGTATCCTGCAATTTTATGTTTTAAACAGAGGTGGCAGTAGAGAGGCAAAAGTTACAGATTACAGCTTTAAACCGCTTCCCTTACTGTACCTTACTGTAGTTCTCACCCTTAAAATAAGAATCTTATATTTTTATGAAGTGAATTATTCAGTTAAAATATCATGATTTATTAGTGGCGTTTGCACAAGAGAAGCACCATCATTATTATTGCGTATTGTTAGAGTATGAAAAGCAAAGTCAATCTGCAGGAACTTTAGCGTCAGAACTGTTTGTAACATTCAAATTATACATTGAAACAAACGGCCCCCTTACAGTAAGTTACCGCAACTTTGTCATTGTATGCATATGAGGTCATACAGGCATGTACAGTCATGCCAAGCCTCATCAGGTTTCCAGCGGTCTGCGCTTATCGCGTTTTTTTTTGAAGCTATCGGTGCATAGTAACCGTCTGTCCGTGTTGCCAGGGGTGTAGACTTTGTGATAATATACCATGCACTGTTTTAGGAGTTTGTAGTCGAGTTTTATTGCAACTCATTTATATAAAACAATACTTAAAAAGAGAGTTCAGCTTCAACAGACAGAAAATGTGCCGATATAATGAGCTGAACTCTGATTGGTCCTCTGAGACAGAAATGCATGTAAACCAGCTTGTGCATTTTATTTCATTTATAAACGTTCGTCTGTCTGTAAGCTTATGTCTGCAGTGGTTCTGTCATGCAGAACTGTTACGTTGGTTTCTGGTCTCTGGATGTTAGTCAGACAAAGACTGAATCATTTCCTGTAGCTCAGTGGTTAGAGCATGG
>JAZGTJ010001881.1:0-48613 GCA_036877575.1 Botia almorhae
GAGAGAGAGAGAGAGAGAGAGAGAATAACAATTAGTAAGATCTTGTTCAGATTCACAAGCTCTATTCTGATGCAGGCATGTAAAAAAAGGTCGAGACAGAAAGCTCTTCCTATCTCAGTCAGCTGATCTTGGTCACAGTGAGACACAATATGGACCAGACTTCATTCTGATAGTCACAAGTCTACATTATTTATGTTCAACATCAAACTGCACAATTTACTATGATAGGTAAAGCTATAATCCGTATCTTTTGCCTCTGTACCACAATGTCTGTTTGACACATAAAATTGTACGGTTCTTGCAGACTTCATGTGGATGACAAGTTTTAAGGTCATCTAAAGGTCATCTAAAGAACCCGTAAATGTGATTTAGTAACTGGATCTTCTTTCTGTTTACAGATTTCCCGCTAAATCATACCCGACAGCTGAAATTAAAGCAATGAGACATATTATATTATTTAATTGTTATTGTAACTTACCGTTGTGAATCGGGTACGTAAGAAAACCATTTTGCTCAATAACTAATTTTTGTTCATTTTTAATCAATAAAGTAATATTACAGCTTTATAGAACGAATCAGTGTGTTCACTCACCATTTTGACGACCTCAGGGTAGGCCTGCTCTGTGAGATATCCTCTGCTGACGGTCACATAATCCACCAGCTCGTTGAGTGTTGAACGTTTGTATTCTTTCATCTTTAGGTCTGACAGAGTGTCCATGAAATCAAACACAGCGCAGCACTGCTGAAGTTTCTTCAGAAACAACTCCGGCTGCTCCTGAGCAGACACGTCTGCGCATACACGGGGGAAAGACACAACACATGAGTCCTGCACACTCACAAACTCTGAACTGGGTGTGTTCACACAAGCACTTTAGTTAAACTGAGTTCAGAGTGTACGTCCATACAACAGCAACAGCGACTGACTCAAACGCTGCCTGACAGAACAGCTGATACACACGTTTGTTCTGAGAGTGTGTGAGCTTGTAAACAAACAGCAAGCGAGACATAACATCTCATCTCTGTCTTACTGAAGAGAGGAAAGATCTCCGACAGGCATGAGAATCAGAGCGGATCAGTCATCAGACGTCAGACCGAGCCGAGTTATCCATCATCAGAACTCTGAAGACGGATTGGACACAGAAGTGTAAACTCATCAGCACTGAGCAGAAGAGGAAGAGTGAGAAACCCAAACTCCAGAGTTCAAAACCAGTCTGAGATAACCACATACATGATGGTTGAATGCTGGTTTAGAAGCAGGTCTCTGAAACCATGTTGTGGTTTAAAAACTAGTCCCGGGTTTAGATCAGTTGAGTTGGTTGGGTCACTAACACAGATCTGTGAACCATCAACGTCATCGTGCTGTTTGGATTTGCGTGTCTTTACATGTGTGAGTTTGGTTTAAATCCTGCAGCTTTGGAGGAAATGACTGAAATGCATTGAGATAAAGACATATTGGACTCCTCATTTATATAAACAGCAAAACGCATGTAGCTTCCATCACAATCTGGCAAACTCCCACCTGACAGCTAGTAATATGATATACTTGTGTGAGTGTATGTGTACACAATGTGCACAATGTAGCATAACACTGTTTTGCACATTACTACTATTTATATGTAACGTAACTATTAAAACACACATGGCAAACACAAACAAACAGTGTAGTACAGAGCTAGTGTAGCAGTAATTATTTCAGCCCTAGCCACACAGACACAAAATACAGACTGTGTTTTCATGAGGTCTCTATCATTCAAAAAGCATGACACCTGTGACACCTGAAACTACAGACAGACTACAGACTGAAAAACAGTCGAGAACAGAGACACAGAGAAACAGCAAAACATAGAACATTCAGATAAACAAGCTGTCACTCATTCTCACACAAAAATCATCTGTAGCTCAAATCAAGCCAAATACAGAAACTTGGTCAGTAAACTTAAGTGCACTCACGATCAGTATCGCTTCAATTCTAACTTTTCAACTCTAGAATGATCTCCGGTCAATTTTTTCCTCCGTTAAGCCAGAAGGTTTTGAGGACGCAGAGATGTGAAGTGTAGTAAACAGAGAGGACAGTCTGAAGAGCTCTTCAGAGAGATTCAGAGAGATCAGAGCAATACACTCATGTAAGGTGACAACATGTGCTGCTTTATAATACACACACAGCACGTGTACACAATAACATACAAACACATACACCGTTTAAAAACCTCCACAGGGAAAACCCCAGTTCAATGGAATGATGGTCTTGGATTTCTGTTAAAGAAACTGTTCATGTATCTGTGTGTGTGTGAGAGAGAGAGAGAGAGAGAGAGAGAGTGTGAGAGAGAGAGAGAGAGAGTTGTTCCGACAGGTGGGACTTTACCAGAGCCAGAAACTGGAAATGTACTGTATGCATTTAACGCAAACAAACAAACAAACAAACACACAGACACACACACACACAAACACACAGCAGCAGCTGTACAGAGCTGCTAACTAAAGAGAAGCTCCTGCACGGACATCCTGATGACAGGAAGTTTTGCACTGAACTCCATATAAATTATACAATTATACAAACAATGATATGTTGTGCTCTATTTTCAGTTTTGCATGTGATCAAGTTTAATGCCACCCCACTGAGCCCACGCGTGCCCAGATACAGCCAAACCTAGCCCCCACCCCAAAACACCTCACAACACACAAGACATCAAGACAGAGAACTAGCGAGTGAACTACAGAAAGAATATAATATAATGCCATGACCATCTCTTCTCTATAATCACTCACAGTAACCGCTCTCTCTCTCTCTATCTGGATGTCTTCTTTCTCAATCTCGATCACTCATGGGAAGCTGTCGTCAGTGGCAAAAGTGTTTCAATATGTAAATCATTCTGCAAGCGAGTGTGTGTGTGTGTGTGTGTGTGTGTGTGTAAACTGCAGAGAGAAAGCGGTGAGATCAGGTGTCAGAAGGCCGCGCTGAGCCCACGGAAACTCGCGCGGGCTCTGTGTTAACCTTCTATTTTCTGCCCTCCTCGTTTTAAACTCTCAGCCTCACGAGGTCAGAGGCACAGCACAGACAGTGAGGAGGGGGCGGGGCTTTATGATGAGAATGAATAGCAGATCATTCGCCTGTGCGTTTGATGGTAAATTCAACACTATGGCCCCTCTGCTGGTCAGATCTGGAAATGTATATGCATAATGTTCCCTCATGCTGTTGCCCTATTAAACCAGTGCTACTGATGTCATGTGATCTGCGAATTGGGAACACACATCAAGGCACTAACTAGCGGTAGTACTAAAGAACTAGTTACTCATCTTTAATTCTTTCCTAGAAAGGTCCAGTGTTCTTGGGTGGCTGGAGGAGCCGATGGTCAGAGATGTGGAGTTATCATTCTTCTACGCCATCTACTGGTCACTGAGTTTCATGTCAGTTTGATACTGACTGTAGCTATTAAATTACCGTTAAAAGTCTATTTAGTACATCAGAATGTCAGGCTTACCATGTCTGCTGAAACATGGCTTTAATTAGTCTATCATTTCTGTCCCCTCACACCCAACTTCCTGACCTTTGAGGGACCCCTGCAGGGGTGAGACGCTTTGATCCCTGCGGTACCCCCTTCCCATCATCTATATCCTGCATCTGCAGGGGGCAAAGGTCACTGGTACAGAATGGAAGCACTTTTCACTGTCAGTAACATCTGCTCCACCCCTCAGTCCATAAGCGATGAAATTAAAAACATTCTGTCATTAATGCCAAGATAACAACCTAATAACCTGAAAACACCCTGTTTTAAATAAGGATGTGCAAAACTGTATGTTTTAAACTACTCAAAGCCGTGTTTGGTCAGAATCTGAAGTTAGACAGAACAGAAGGGAACAGAGTGCAGGGGTCTCAAAGCACGTTTTACAAAGTTGCAATTATTTTTCACTTAAAGCTGCAATCCGTAACTGTTTATGGTTTAAAATAAACAAAAATCAGTTATTGATAAAGTACATGACCATTAGTGTTCAACACAATCTCCTTACCCTGATTCACAAATGTATGTTTATAATGATTCATAATGAGTTCGGCTTAATTTGACTTTAACAAAGTACGTAAAGTACAGTATACTTTAAGTATACTTTAAGCACATAAAGTAACCTCACCTTCCAAACAGAGATGGTGATAGAGAGGTTAAAGTTATATTTATATCTACAAAGGCAATGCTCATGCTGAGCACGCAACGACTGAATACGCCAAATAAAGCGGATGAATTTTTGCAAGAAGGTTTCAACACACAAACTGTCTAACAGCTAAACACAAGACGCTAAAGCAACACCAATGAGACACATGATAAACACTGCACATCAACAGCTGTGGCACATGTCCAGATTCAAACGTTCCAGATTATACGTGTAAGTCGTGTTGCATGTGTAACTCTCTCTGTGCTGTTCATTGATGAGTCAATGATTGTATTTTGCATTCACTTGATGATGAGAGGTAAACTGACAATGACTCTGTGTGACGGCAGTTACCAGGGCAACAGCCAATCAGACAAATACTAAATCAACCTGTCTGACTGCTCTGCATACTGACATGCACCCAAAGGTTGTTTGGCCAAACAAAACAGTCTGTTGAAAACCACATCTGAAGCACAGAGCGCAAATGAAGCACAGTTCTGGTGCACTCTCTCTGTGTTCGTTAAATGCAGTTGTTGATTTTAAAAGTTCACAAGCATGTGTGCTTGTTTTTATGTAGCTAAGAACTCCAAAAAAGGAAGATCGAGTCAGAGCGATGGATAAATGCAGGACACGAATAAACACACCCAGATTTTCACTCTCACACACACACTCCACAAAAACAATCTCTTTAGGCACACGACCAGCTGACACAAAACTCTGACCCCAGCTTGTGCTCTCGGTGGAACAGAGAGATTCTACACTGATCTGTCTGCGCGAGACGCAGCTAAACAACCTTTACTCATTCAATCATTTTTATGCCTGCAACCACAAGCACCGTAACTCCCCAACACACTTCATGGGGACAAAGCACTGAACAAGACTAAGCATCTGAGTTGTGTTCTGTAGAGTTGTGATTCTAGACAAGCACAGACAAGTTAAGACGTAGCTTAGAACTCTGTTATCTGACATTACACAATCTCAGAGAGATTTAGACAAACAATGATCCTCTGCTTAGCAAAATTCAACTCACTGTGCAGAGAGACAGTGAGTAAGTTCAGAAATGTGTACGTTCTGTTTGCAAATTTTACGCATACATGACCTATGGACGACCTAATGCAACATTTGCCATATTGAGAAGTAACCGAATACAAGAATCATTTATTATAATGTAACAACACACACATATCACTGAAGTCATCGGAATCAGTATGGGTTCTGGTATTTACTATGTTATCCCCACAATTATAGTAATATCAGTACATTTTGACCTTGCGGGGACATTTTTAGGTCCCCATGAGGAAACTAGCTTATAAATACAAAAATATGCATTTTGAAAATCTAAAATAGCAGAACGTTTTTAGTGATGGTTTGGTTTAGGGGTACGGTTAGTGTAGGGGGAGAGAATATACAGTTTGTAGAGTATAAAACCATTACGTCTATGAAATGTCCTCATAAAACATAAAAACTTAATATGTGTGAGTTTGTGCATCACCTTTGAGCAGCGGAAGAGGTGTGAGTTCGATTGGTTTGCCCTGAGTGCGGAACTGCGAGGAACTCTGGGAACGCTTCTGCTTGGCCTTCCGGACAGACTTCCGGGTAATTCCGTCTACTTTATCCACTGATGGAGGTGTGGTGACTGCGGAGGACATAGCCCTGAAAAACAGCGAGAGAAGACCTGTAACACAGATGATAAACCTCACTGGTGCACACAAAACCACTGCACTCATACTGACACCAGTTAATCACTGATGAGTTCACACTGCAGAATAATGCACACGCTGACAAAGACTATACAGTGGCATCAAATCAATAAGTTCATAAAGAAATGACTTTTCTAATGTAAGGTGTGCAGAACGCAGCAGGATGGAGTCTGTTAACTACATGAGCCTGGATTGACCTTTCCACAAGCTTACTGGTGTCAGCTTGAATTGTATCACTGAATTACACAAGAGACTCATCATATACATACAGAACCATCCTGACAATCCTTCTGCACAACAAACCAGCTGGATTACAGACACAGAAGTAAACGCGGACTAACAGACATAACAAAACTCTGCGTCCTGCAAATAAATACATGAAACAAGATGAGGCAATAAAGAGAGAGAAAAAGAAAACAAACACTTGTTTGCTATACTTAACTAAAACCCTCTAACTGGTTACAGACAAGAGTCACAGGTTTATATCAAAACTTATTCATTAAACTGATTGCATCAGTGAACACATTAAACTCCTGCCCATTATGTGACCTGGATGATTGATGCACTTTAAGTTTAAATTATGTGACATCAAAGGAGCCAGACGCTGTAGTGATGACATCCCATAATGCTGCACTGTGCAGCTCCACAAACAACATAATCTTTTTCAAACCACTTCTTGTGCTCTCAGAAACGACAGGCCTGCAGCATCACTACCTGAACACAGAATCAGCTACTCTCTCATACACACAAACAATGCCCTGCACCAGTAAAACTCACACACAAGAACACAGAGCAGAAGACAGGGTCATTGAAGAGCATTTAAACAAGCTCTTGTCTTTCATCTCATGAAACCTGCCAAGAACATCATTCAAGTAATTTTTCACCCCAAACATAACATTTCTTCAAACTTGCCTTAATGGTTATTATTATTATTACCATTACCAATATGAATCTATTACCAGTGTAATCTCATTAACAAACTGTAGAGCACAAAAATGTAATAGTAAATGTTAATACTCTTAAAAAACAAATCACAGTAATTTCCTACTGTAACTTTGTAAAAGCAATACCATATTACATTACTGGCAATCTATAGATCCAAACCAGTTCACAGGTAGGTACCACCTGCAGGTATACAGATGCCCTGGGTTTAACCAGCAAGTCCCTGACCAATCTAAGACACACTCATACCCGACCATTAATCCAAAACACACTGCGATTGATGCCCTGGCGCTAATCTGCACCAGGTTATCTTGACTCTACAACTAGGTATTTTAAGATAACCTTTTCTGCTAGTTTTGACTGAAGGTCAACCCAAACAACCAGTTAGAACACAATCCTTCATAGGTTGCTTTCATGCTGTGTTATTGTTGGTCATGAGAAATCTCTGCCAAACAGCTGAAGTGAACCAGATCATGGAAACAGGGCACAGACTCAGGGTGCCACTGAGCCAAAGCCCAGATAACTAGAGATGCAGGTTTATGAAAGTTTATGATCTCCTGGTGGACCTAAACAAACACGTAGACGTAAACATAAACCAACAGCATCTGATATAGACCTACTACGCCCCTATTCCAGAACATCATAGTAAAAAAACACAATTGTTTATGATTTTTACTGATCCACCCTTACAAATCTTGTTAAAATGTGTGAAATAGGTTTTAAAACATTATTTTCTTCTTTCTGGCTGTCTTGATCTGCAGGGCGCCTCACACGATTGTACATCCAGTGTTTTGGACCTGAATGTCATTTGTCTAAGGAATTCGCTGTAGGATCTGAAGCATAAAAAACGAGCCGGATCCAAACTTGACCTGTAGCGACTAAAAAAGCTCAAATACTCATCTTACCTTGATGTTTTCGATATGAGGACCTGATCTGAGTGTGTTTAACCGTCGTCCCTCCGTCACAGCCTTTTACAGCAGCAGTGAAAGTAAATTAAAGACTCACAATCTGTTTTGGCCCTAAAACAGCCAAACCCACAGCAATAATCCCCTCAAACACTCAAATTTCCGACGATAGAAAAGGATCCAGCCGAAATATAAACATCCCCGGGTGTCTCTTAATGTCCACGCGCTAAGCGTATAGGTTATTTTTTATCTGGGAATTATTATATTTATAAAGGGCAAATCTGTCCTTTTTCCTCACTATTGTCAATATTACTGGGCTGAGTCTATGGCACACATAACCCGGACGCGCTCTAGTCTGCTGGGCCGGGTTTGGGCCTACAGCGCCACCCCATTGGTCGGTTTAAAGGTTCATCGAGAATCGATTGGATAATGTTGGTGTCAATCATCACGCAAGGGGGCGGGAAGAACCTCCAGGTCTTCTCAGCAAATGAACGGAGAAGTTCGGTTGAGATGTGTGCGAACGGGAAACAGTGACTTTACTATTCTGTCTAAATTATCCAGTATTTTATTTCTATAATGTTCTCTGTATTTTAAAATCGGTCATATAAATTTATTCGCACATTGGTAATACGAATACTTTAGTTTATTAAGCCACTATTCTTACGAAGCTGTTCTGTAAAAATATCTATTGTGAAAAGCGCTATACAAATTAAACTGAAGACAATTGTTTCTTTTTTGTCAAGCCACTGAAAACCTTTGTTTATCAAAGCTTTTATTTAATATTGCGGGAATAATTTTGGGTGGTGGGGGGTTAAAGGAAATACTTCCACCCTTCTGGAATGAAGTTAAACCGGTACGAGGACCCAACCCTGACGAGGAGCGTCTCTTTCCAAAACAGCAGCAGCCCTCAGCAGCACATCACACGTGCATCTATATCATATGGCAGTAAATGCGCATCGGAAATAAACGAATTTTACTCATTTCATTTTTAGAAATGGGTCGATAATTGTATACCGAAACCAGAAATAAAGTAAACAACGTATTGTAAATTACAATGAAGTCTGACATCTAATCTTTACATTATTTATAATAAATAAAATCTGTCAATTGATTAGAGATGCGAGGGTCAGAGGTTTCTCCTTGTCTTTTTTATGTGCTCGTTTCTCTTAGAGTTTGAGTTGGTGTAACTGATATGTTATAAGGTCTTTAATTGCATGTTCACTGGTCATGTTTTTATTAATATTATTTGAAATATATGGTCTCATTTGCGCTCAGCTGTAGGAATACAGGAAATCAGCTATGCACGCGCACGCACCCACGGGAAAGTCGACGCACGCCTGGTTGTGCTCACGCTGTTAAAAACATCTCTTCATTCGCTTACCTAATTTAAGTTGAAATTACTTTTTATTAAACGCATAGACGAATGTCTTTCGCATGTTAAGAAGTCTGGGTAGGAAAAAGCAAAGAAAACCGCACGATTCAAACCTATTGTTTAATTAAATTCAGGGCAACACTGTTTATTATGCACAAACGTCACAGAAATGTCACACTTTTTCTCAGCCGTCATTTCCTGCAAACGCCAAATTATCACCGAGTTGTGTAACAATTCACTTATTATCGAGAGTTTCTGTCAGTGATTAATTAACACAGTCTGTGTGCAGTCCTGTTGAGGCATGTTTTGTGTTTTACATATGAAAACACATCAGCTCCTACAATAAACCAGAAATCTTAGCTGAATATACTCACATTACCTCTGTTTACATGGTGATCACAGAAAACAAATAAAATGAATCAAATATAATGAAAATCTAAAATGTCACATCTGCATTTCAAAACACACAGTTCTCCAACAATACATTATATTAATGAGATTCTGCATGTGTTTATTTTAAGATGCCCTATGATGTTATTGTCTATATCTACTTATCTATCTATATCTAGCCTATCTACTGCCACAAGCTGCATAATTTAATATACACAGAACTTTAATGTCACTCAATGGCAGAGACAATAATGGCTGCTGTCAAAACTGTTTGATCAGCAACAGTAAGATTTTCAGTTTAGTAACATTTCTTTACTGTAAAACACAACGCAGGGTTTACCGTACCTCAACACTGCTGATTTAAATTTTGTTTTCATCTGTGTGTGGAAACGTAGCACGCTTAAAATACCATGCACCTTAAAATTTCTTAAAATGATTTCAGTTTCAACTGTTACTCTGTGGATTGTGATGTTTTCTTGTGCAGCGTATGATCATGTGAGCTGTGACCGGTCTTTCCGTGCAGCATGTTTTCTGTGGGCTTTAGTTTTAAGCTGCATGGAAGAAATGCTTTTCAGAGTGTCTTTCTTTCCCACGCTGATCTCCTCTGCTCCCGCCTTCCACTGCAACAACTGGCCATCCTCCCCGCCCGTCACCAGAGATTGACCAATCACGTCCCACTGGAAGCATCTCACTGTAGCTGAGTGGCCCCCTTTCAGGGAATTAATTAACCTCAGACCACTCCCACTGCAGTCCAGGAGGTGGAGCTCTCCACTATTAGCCCCTCCCACTAAAAGAATACGCTCCTCATCTGATAGCCATGTTCCGTCCACAAAGTACTCAAGTGAGGCCCCATCAGGGAGTTGGACAAGCGTTCGGGCATCAGCCGAACTCAGAAGGGTCAACGGGTCATCGCTGTCTGGGTGAGTCACATCCCACAGGTGGAGCCCTTCATCATGGGTCAGACAAAGCAGCTGGTCAAGATCTTTGCCTGTCAATCAAAGAGATCAAGTGATAGGTTATGACCCTGTGAATTAAAACTGAATGACAAGACTAGAGCAAATATTCGGAAAACAAAGAGTATTTTTAATATTAAATAAGACTAAAAACAGGATTGTAGAGTTAATAAGATAAAAGCTGATCAACCGAAACACTCTAGTTTCTTTTTGTTTTTATTTAAAAATGACTTTTTAAAATAGTTACGCAGCTTAGCTAGTTTTTTAGACAGTACAATTACACAGAGCAGTTTCAAACCACTAAAATTTTTTTCCATCATAAAAAACGTTTACTCAGTATCACAACTTCCATACCGTTCTAAGATTTTAATGACAATCAATCTAAAGGCAAATGTTATTATAAAACATGTAAATGTTTTGTTAAAATATCGGGGGAACCCTGAATGCATATGCTGAAATCTGAAAAGAACGCTGAAGCTTTAAAGCTGCAAAAATCTTTTTTTTGTTTAAAATAAAGTCAGTTATTAAGCAAGTGCATAACAGATCAGAGTTCAAAACGATCTCCTTTACTCTGACTCGCAACAGTAAGTTTATAATAACTTATAACTTGAGCTGTCATTTGATTTCAACGTAAGTAATAAAAAGTACGTGTCAAACAGAGATGGCGGTCGAGAAGTAAAAGTTACTTGGATTGCTCAGTCATGTGAACGGTTATTATTTACCTGTCCAGCAGAGGTAGCTGACAGTGGAACTGCTGTTACAGGTGGTGAGCAGCGCGTCATCCTCTCCACCCAGACTCAGATCAAACACGTTCACGAGCCCATCTGTTGCCCCTGAGGCCAAGCGGTCCGCCTTATGTGGGTGGAACTTCACTGCGGTGATGTCATCACTATGCGACTCTGAGTACACACCCAGCAGACCACCCTGCTTTGAGCCCGTCTCGCCCCCCTCCTGAACCATGCGGGCATCCCAGAACACCAAAAAACTGTCCTCTTTCACCTGCTCCGTGCCCGCGCACAGCACGCGATCGCTGCAGCTCACGTCAAACGAGCAGTACGAATGCGTTGAATCGCTACGGAACACCTGGGTGGAGTCAGAACCGGGGCGCCGGGCATCCCAGCACCGCAGTGTCCCATCAGCAGAACCAGTAAACAGCAGATGGGGGGAGAGGTGAGAGAAACGGACCCCACACAGAGGAGCGGTGTGACCCTGAAACTCACCCAGCAGGCGCAGCGTCTCTCTGCCGTGCAGGTGAACAGAGTGATTGGAGCAGCTCACGGCCAGCACGTCTGACCCTGCAGCAGATCCACCACCAGTGCAGTATGGAAGAGAGACGTTCAAAATGTATGTGGGCTTGCTGGGCTGCAGCCTTCTGGCGATGGAAAGAGTCTTAAATGTTTTCTCAAGAGTGTCCATGACCGTCTGTGATTACACCTTTAAAAAAGACCAGTTAGTAATTTCACAAATTTCATCCAGTTACATTGAAGCTGCAATCCGTAACTGTTGCTTGTCTGTCGCCGTCTCTGTTTGAAACATAAAACTGCTTGAAATTAAATGAAGCCAAACTGACATGACCTGCAACTCAAATGATAAATCATTATTATAAACTTGCCGTTGTGAATAAGGAGATCGTGTTGAACACTGATCTGTCATGTACTTGCTCAATAACTGATTTCTGTTCAATGTTAGCCAAAAAAAGTTACAGATTGCAGCTTTAACTGGGGCACTTCATATTTAGATCACTGTAAAAAAAATTATCTCTTAACCCAATTAACCCGAATTTACCGTACCCCTCAACTTTTACTGTATTTTAAAGAGTTACATGAGGACAAAAGGAAGCGCACGAGGGTCACTGACATATTTGACATTTCTGTGTAAACCTTTGTAACTTGAAAATTAGTTTCTCATAATGAAGAATTAATTACAAACTCTTAAGTGACGCTGCTAAAATGACAAAAGAGGTGAAAGTCAGCGTTTCATTGCAGATTGGGTAAAATTAACCAGATCCGCACATAACCGAGACGTCAACAACACACACGCGAGCCACATCTAGTTTGCAGTATCAAAATCGTGCATCGCTACGACAAACACCTAAACACCCAGATGATTATGAATATTGTATGATTTTACGGAACAGGATGAAAATCTTAAAATATGAACTGCGATCAATTAAAGTATGAGACACTCACATATCACGACGCGGTTGACAGACGGCGGCGCGTCACGTACACAACTGCTCTCCGGAAACACGGTGTAGCTGAACATGAGTTCCGCAGCCGACACGACACAATAATTTCCCACACACGAACCAAATTTGTTTGAATATTACATTAATTACATATATATTAATATTACATATTAACTTCTTCAATTCACCAACATTTATAAAACTGAGATGCGACGTTATAAATCATTTCTCGTATTCGTGTACAGCATGAAAATATAGAAGACTATCAGACAGACTACAGGGCGTCCGTGTGCCCAGCACTAGATGTCAGTGTTGCTTTAAAAGACGAGAAACCCCACAAATACTGTACACGAGTGATTATGTGACATTGCACAATAACTTTTTTTTACCATGATTTTACCATGATAACTGCAGCTTCCATCCAAAGAGAAAGAAAAAACCGGGACATGTATATTAAAATATTGTGTCTAGTGTGACAGGGGTGATGAGAACAGAAGATGCTGTTCTTTGCCTGTCGTCTGTTAAACTCCCACAGCACACAAACAGGAGTGAAACTTCACAACAATAAGCATTGTTATAAGATGAAGACAGGAAGTATTTCTGAGGACTTCAGCAGAACAACAAGCCAATGTTGACCTCAATGATCATATTTCCAAAGATCCTGTTCCTCATACTCCTTCAGGCCTTAAAGAAACATTTTTATTAAGAGCTTCTGCAGATCTCAATGTGCATTAGATATTAAACTCCAGTGAACTTTAAAATAAATTGAAACTTTTCCAGAACTTGTGTGTGTGTGTGTGTGAGAGAGATAGAGAGAGGGCTGAGGGGTGGATCTGAGAGATTAATTAGAAATGTCGTTTCTGTTTTAATAATGTTGTGTAACTGTTGACTAGTTCTTTTCACCTTTTGAACCCACAACAATGCTTTTATCTAAAATGGTTTACCAGTGTATTCAAGCTATATATTTGATCATGCTTGTTCCCTGGGGATCGAATTCACAACCTTTGTGCTACCTTTTGTGTGCTAATGCAACACTCTACCATCTAGGCTACAGGGAGACCATATTAGTTACCCCATTAGACATTAGAGAGAAACTAGACTAAATTATATGGCTGTTCACACATGCCGATACATCACTTTAGTCATTAATAATACTAGTCATTAATAATACAGATTATTTAAAGAAATGCAACATTCAAGTTGTAGATGAAACTTTATTTTTGTTGTTTGTTTACAACTTTAAACACAGGCTATAATCACTGACAAACTAGAAAGAATAGAGCAGCAACCGCTCGTTCCCATTTAAAAATTCTGTTTAATCTGTTTCACAAACTCTGTTTACATGAAAATGAGAAAAATAAAGACTCACAAATGTTATTTTTAAGTTGTTAATAGAATGTTACAGACTGTTAAAAGTTACAGAATTTAAAAATGGACATTTTGAATGTTCAAAATAACATTTTTATAATGTTTTTGTAACTTCAAGAAACGTTCTTACAACATAAATTTGTCAGTTGGGTAGTTTCTAGTAAAACAGCTTAATCTGGGTCATGGACAGACCCACATGGAATTTTCTCTCCTTTTTCTTCACTTTTGGCACTGATCTGGGGGAAAACAGACATCCACAGACATCTGGAAGATGGATTTAACATGGCAGAAATGTGGGTTAAACTGACTTGAGATCACTACACTCTTACTGGTAGCTGAAAGAGTGTTGATCTCAAGAATATTCAGTAAACATACACGCAAGGGGAGGGAGATGCATGAACCTTAATGAATGATGAGATTTGCAATTCTAATCTCAGTGGGAACAGATCTGGTGTCCAGACGTGAGAACTCAAATCTACACAAGCAGTTTTAAAGCTACTGAAAGCATTTGGTCATAAACAAAACACCAGTAGTTACAGTGAGCTGTTCAGTTTTTTAACATAAAAAGTGTGTTTTCTCTGAGGTGAAATATTACTAGCGCATTTAACCAGAAACAGGGAACGCTCTCTAAACAATCTCTAACAATTCTGGGTTGTAAGAATGCTTTCAAGTAACACAAACATTACAAATTTTATCTTGAAAGTTCTAGAAAGGTTCAAAACATCCATTTTTTTAACGATAAATTAATGTTATTGCTTGGTTATATGATCATTTTGTTAATTCTGTAATGTTCTACTAACTGCTTAAGAATAGCGTTTTTTTGGATATATGATGTATAACATTGATAAAACTTGGTTGAGGGGACATTTAGAGAGCATTAGCCAACGTTCTGGGTCTCCTTCCTGCAAAACTGGAGCTTTCATGTACATCATGATGTACAAGGTCACAGGAAGAACAAAACAACACACGCGGCTGTGTCGCACAAACCAAGAGCAAGTCGCCATGCTGACGAACACACACACACACACGCACACACACACGCACACACACACGCACACACACACGCACACACACACGCACGGTAATGGATCAGTGCATTCTGGGAACAGTGCATTTGAAACAGTACCACAGACACATCTGAAATATGTGTTAACACAGCATTATCAACAATAATTATTTATAGGTTCTTTGACAAACCTGTTTACTGTGTTTTAACATGGCTGAAGATGCTCAAAAAAAGCTATTAAAGAAATTCATTAGTCTGTTTTTAATTGTGTCACCTTTTCTCTGAAAACAATCAACTGTAATTATTTACAGGCACACACTGAACCGTATTGCAAGCAGCAGTTTACAGGAAATAAAAGCTGAATAAACATTTTTAGATCCTCCCTGACAAGCATTAAGTCCATAAACATCATAAACCCATTGGAAGTGAAGCAATATTCAGAACAGAATCATCGTCAAAACCTTTCAAATGTACAAAACAGCCCACAGTCGAGTTTATCCCGGCCTAGAAGTAGTTCTTGAGTGGTCAGTTAAGGCAATTTATCATTACAAAGAGTTCACGAGAGAACAGAAAGTCTTCAGAAAGAAACGGTCAAACACGCATTAGATCAGAATCTAAACAGCTGGAAAAATTAAACCACTGAAACTCTGGAAAGGATCAAAGCTGTTTCCAACGGTTACCCATCATGCCAGGGTCACTCTGTCACCGACACGTGACATTTCAGTTTCAGTCACGCAGCTTTTAATACAGCTCACAGGAAGAAGAATTTAAATCTTGAGGTCACTCCCAGCAAATCCAGTGTGGAGATTTAACACAAATTTGCATCGGTCACACCCGACAGATTAAGCGGGTCGTCCATCCGTAAAACAAAGCAGAGCGATTTCAGTCTGCAGAAAAAACCTTCTCAACTCTTGATGCAAGAGTTTAAGTCCCTCAAACAAACATATCGTGACAGAAACAAACTCTACTGTAGCCGGTATTATTCAAGTCTTCTAGAGTCCTACAAACATAACACACCACTGTATTGCTCGAAAATTCTGACAGGCTCTTTGAAGATACAAAAGTTTATAAGATTTCAGATCAAAATAGATTTTAAAATCTAAAAATCAGACTGGTATGGTACTATGCAATGCAAACAATATAGAAAAAGGCAAAAATCTCTTAATCAATGGTAACACCACATACAGGTGTTCTGACTGCTGTGAAGCTATTGTACAAATCAACAGAAATGATGAAAAACTTTCATAAGATGAAATGCAGCAACATTAACAGCGTTAAATGGCTGGCGTTAGTTCTAGCCAATCAATGAACGGGGGAACGCCTCTGCAGTCCAACTAGGGCTCTTACTGGCCGAAAGCTTGATGGACATCTTATTATCCAATCACAACAGTCCTATGTGCGAGAACACGTAAGGCACAAAGAAAAGGGCGTTGAAGCCCACCGTGCCGTAGACGATATAACGGTACGGAAGCTCCACCTCCATGTGCTGCCTGGCCTTCCGAACGTCATCGCTCGGAATTCTGAACAACCAGCACACGAGTGGGATGGTGAGCGCCTTCATCACGGCTCGGGTAACCAGAAGAATAATCACGCCCAGGAGAAACCGGAGCATGCAGAGCCCGATGAGGCCGAGAGTGAGCGATGGGGGGTGTAGAGGCAACATCGATTCAGGTGGATCTGGCAACATGCCCAGTCTGTAGTTGAGGTGGGATGCCAAAGCGATACCCGCCCCAGAGCCCAAGATCTGGGCGGTGTCGCCCCGTGAGGTGCTCCAGGTGTCCAGTGTGAAGGAGAAAAGGCCCAGTGCCAGGTGGAGCGAGATGATGAGGAACGGGGCGTAGCGATGGGTCTGATTAAAGGTGTCGATGATGTCCAGAGCAGGTCCGAAGACGACCACGATCAACAAACTGAACAGGAAACCGGCAATGACGTCCTAAAAAAACCAAACAAACAATCACAACCCAGCTAAGAATTTTAGGTTGTGGAAACATTTCCCTAATGTTTCCATTAAGTAACAAAAATGTTAAAAATGGTATTTTAATGTTCTGGGAACAATGTCATTCTCAATACACAGATAAACAAACACTCCAGGTGCAAAGAAAACAAGGAACAAAACAAACGTGAAATCAAAACATAAAACAAACGTGACTGACGAGTCAAACCTGAAGCACATTGACAAAGTCTCCTGAATTTAATTTATTAATCTTTGTTTTTGAAAATCATCAGTCACAAAAAATGACTCAAATATAAACACACCGTGTTTAACAAGTAGCAAAATTGTTACAATACTTCACTGAGTTCGCAGAGACCACGAGAGAAACACACGCACACACACACACACGCACACAATACACACACATGCACACCTTTCACAGATGGTACCTTAAAGTGCTTAAGTGCACTGGCTGTGTGTGTGTGTGTGTGTGTGTGTGTTGGAAGAGACTGCTGGAATTACAAAGCATCATGGAAACTGTTACAGACCCTACAGATTACTGACACACACACACACACTCTTCTATCAACTGTTACAGACCCTACAGATTACTGACACACACACACACACACACACACACACACGCGCACACACGCGCACACACACTCTTCTATCAGTGATTAACTCTAATGGGCTCATTTTCCACATAAGCTGCAGAACGAGGCTGCGCTGTGTTTGCATGTGTGTACTTGATAGGAAGAGATTGTGTGTGATTTCACTGTCTTCAGTCGGATCTGGTGACTGTGTAACTGTCAGGGTGTGAGTCAATGATCTGGTTTAATTGTCTCATGTTAGTTAACGTGTCAGGAATGTAGCTTCAGGCTGCAGTAAACCAAATGCATGCATGAAATACACCCATAAAACCTCTGGCCAAAGATTCTGAGTATCTGATAAAGACAACCAAATAGATAAAATCTTAAAGATAAAAGTTTCATGTCTTTAATATAGACATGCGCAACAGAGCAAACTGCACGCGGCAGGAGTGACACGCAGCTGCAGACATACAAATTAAATACAGAATGCTTGAAAAACACCACTGAAACTACTGTACCTACTCTACAAAGACATGGATATCAAGATAAAGTGATATATATATATATTATGTACAAATATTTATATTTTTTAAATTTTAGATCGTCAAACATTCTGGTCTGTACAAACATATTGTCACCATATTTGTTTACCAAAATAGTGTTTGATTCACATCGAGCATGACATCTGTTTCTCTATAATGGTGCAACTGTGGCCTTTCTGCTGGGGTTTAACTCTTGGAACACAATCCCACTGTTACCAAGGCAACAGCCTCTAGGGCAACAGCCACCCATTATCCCAACATCACCCCAATGAGGTGACCCTGGTGGTGAGGTTACCACTCAGAGCACAACATCAACAGACATGAGGCTGAACAGCCAGATAATTTAACTACATGAGTGTGTCCACATCCAAGTAGTGTCCACATCCAAACATAGACCAAATGGCGTCCAAATGGCTCTCCATACACATAAATGTTTTTTATACTGTACAAACTGTACATTCTAAACCGAACCTAAAAAAAACACCACTTAGTATGTTTTTTTTAAGCATCTGGTTTATGAGGACATAGGAAGTGTCCCCATAAACCACGTTTACATTGTTAAACAAGTCATTATACACGTGTCCTCGCAAACCACATATTTTAAACCCACACACACACATGCACACACACACTCTGCAAACAGATGACATCATCTGTCATCTTACTCTGTTTATTACTGTAACGAGGTGACAATGTTTTTAAAACATTACTGTTGGGATTACAGTGTCTGCACACACACCTGACACAGTAATATTGGATGGGGATTTTGGGAGCAGCAGCTGGCAACATGAGACCAACATTTTCCAAAACAGATGAGTGTACTTATAAAGAGGCACTTACAGTATATGTGAGTAGCCTCAGGTAAGTGTGTGTGTGTGTGTGTGTGTGTCACCTATCTAACTCATGGGTCATAATGTGTATATTAAAAGGTTTTCTCTCACCAGTATAGAGTGCATGCCCATGTAGATCCGACTCAAACACACCAGCACACACCAGCTGACGGCCAGAGAGACACCCAGGAGCAGAGGATACTGTTACAACAAACACACACACAGATTAATACAACACATGAACATTACCATAACAAACAACCTGTGAAAAAAATATATATTACACGGCACACAACAACCTCAAAAACTCACACACAACAACCTCACACACAACAACCTCAAAAACTCGCACGCAACAACCTCACACGCAACAACCTCACACGCAACAGGCCCAAAAACTCGCACTCAACAATCAGACTCTTTTCTGCTTCTCTCCATCTCTTCCACTTAAAGCTGCTTTCAGTTTCCATTACACCACAGTTATGCAATCCCAGTTATTGAGCAAGTACACAACAGATCAGTTATGTCTCCTTATCTTACCCTCATTCACAACGGTAAGTTTATAATAATGATTTATAATTTGAGCTGTTGGGTCAGATTTCTCAGAAAATATCAGTTTGGCTTAATTTGACTTCAACATGCGTCATGAAAAGTACGTAAAGTAACCTGCAGTTTTAGGTTTCGAACAGAGATGGTGACAGAGAGGCAAACATTACAGATTGCAGCTTTAAAACATACAGTGGGTTATAACCAGTAACACTCATAGTAATTCATTCATGATTTTTCTAAATAAAAGGAGCGTCTGGCGCTGTTCACTAAAGCACAAGCGTGTCTTTCAGTTCACACAGCTTTGTATGTTATAATGTGACTTAGTTTCGATGAGTCGTGACCTGCGGTTTGCATCTGGTGTAGACAGGATGTAAGACACACACACACACACACTTATTTGCCTACCCTAATACACACATTAAAGCATTCATTTGGACTGGAACAAACAGACAATGACTCGTCGTATTTAGGTCGTATTTAAACTCTGGTCTTCCATGAGCAGAAGAGCTCAGATTTGCTCTAAAACAGAACAGTTTTTTGAGTCTAGATCTTTAGGTCCATTTCTGCATACAGCATTGCATTATCAGCGCCACCTATCGTACAAGAATCTTGTTGTTTGTTGTTTGGAAACGTTCGTCTGTCTTCTCCCACCAGGAGTCATTCCATCTCTCTCTGTTATTCCTGTGCTTTAAGATTAAAGTGTGTTTGGAAATTCAATCTTAACACAGGTCAACTGTTTAGAAACTGTAAATTTACACATTCTTGTGTGTAGACACACACACATAAGGTTTCTATGCTTTGTGGGGACTTTTTATAGACAATGACTTTTATACTGTGTTCACTGTATATTCGATCACCTAACCCTCACAGAAACCTTTCTGTATTTTTACATTTTCAAAACAAGCATCATTTTGTATATTTCTTAATACATTTACGTGGGCTGGTCTTCACAATGTTGGTGTGTGTGACTTTTACCATCATTATGGGGACATTTGGTCCCCACAATAGTAGAAAAACAACACACACACACACCCAGCGCTGTCATATTTGGCCACTGGCCCAATGTCACAGTGACACTACAACTTGTGATAACTTGCTTTTATGAAGCCGGACAGTAAAATATCTGCTGTGTGTGTGTGATTCCATGACAGAATCTAGAAGCCGTGCCATCATCATTCTCAGTTTCTCTAGAATACACTGTTCCGAGCCTCAAGTTCTAAAACGACTGTGCAACCAACAAACACGGATGCCAAACCCTCAGACCATCATAAAACAACCACTTACTGCAGTAACCGGCCCACAGAGCCAACGCTGGTCAGGCTGAAACTATAAACAGTGTCCCGTTAACCTGACAATTAAACGCTCGTAAACACTTGTAAGTTATTATCTTCAATGTCAGGTGATTGAGTGTGACACTTTGACCTTTATTGAATGTAATTATCATCCAATAAAATCATGTGAAACAGTAAACAAAATTCCTGCCAGCCTTCTTTCCAGAAATGTGTTCTTAATACGAGACATACCCAGCACACAATTTTAGTTTGTAAGAACGTTTCGCTAACATTACCATTAAGAAACAAAACCAACGTTTTAGGAACGTTCGAAACATCCATTTTTTAGACATTGTATTACTGCTATAGCTTGTTACAAGAACATTATTTAAACATTTCTTAAAGTCTGTAACAAAAAACATTCTACTAACATCCACTAACATCTTTGAGAGAACGTTAGCCAATGTTATGAGAATGTTCACTGTTAGCTAGATAGAATCAAGTGTGGACAAGTTCCTGTCTCTCACACAGGAACTTCTCACCTGCACAGGTGTCACCAGATCATTTGAACACACTTCTAAAATAACCCATTCCTGCAGTCAGTCAGCAGGTTTACACTCAGTTTAAACACACTGGACATTTACATGCACGAACGTCCATGTTTAAACATGACCAGTGACTGAATTACAGCTGAAACACCAGCTGCCAAGAAAATGACACCCTTAACTGTTGCTGTGCCAAAACTTTTGGTGTGTTATAAGGAAATTCTCCAAAGAGGCGAGAGAGTGTGAGAGGAAGAGAGAGAGAGAGAGTGAGAGGAAGAGAGAGAGTGAGAGGAAGAGAGAGAGAAAACTGCTTAATTTTCAACATGCAGTTAAAATGAAGATTCTCTATTTACTTTTCCAGAAGAAAAAAACAGCAGTTATGACGCAGCACATAAATCATGTTAAAGGTGAAAGAGGGTCAGAATGATGTTAGAAAACAAGTCATCAGTAACAGGGCTGCGAGATATACTGAAATGATCTAAATATCACAATATGCATAAAACAATTGCTTGTAGGAGCTACATAATTTGAATACTCCCAAGTTATTTATAGTTACAGTTTTATGCCGATACAGAGAGATTGGCATGCAGTGTGTGAGCAAAGAGAAGTCATGAAGAGGACCAATCACAATTCGCTCTGCAGTATGAAAACACTGTTGGACAGATTTTGAATAGCAAACAATCCATGTCGGTCAAAGTTAAATTAAAATATGATGTTCCTATACTGTAAAGTTTTTATACTGTAAAGTTCTTAATACTGTAAAATTTTATACTGTAATGTTCTTATACTGTAAAGTTTTTAATACTGTAAAGTTTTTAAAACTGTAAAGTTTTTAATACTGTAAAGTGCTCATACTGTAAAGTTAACAGCAGACTGTTGTAGATAAAGAACAGGCAGCACTCTGTCACACACTTCTCTAGGGCCTTACAGTGAGTGTACAAAGTGAAAATCACGATTCAAAGGGTTCAGATGAACCTCATCTAATGTGAGGATTACAACACTCACACACACAGACAGCTGGACCATGTCTGCTTATCCAGACCGCACCTCCAGACCACATGACACAGGCGCTGAACCACATACTGAGGGAACTCACAGAGAGATCGTCCCTCTCTTTCATCAGAGCCTGAACGAACCACATGTGGAGAACATCTGCCTCTCATTACAGACTGAAGCATGCCTGTCTCTGCAGCTGTGTGTGTGAACAGAAAGCGCCGATGGTTTGAGACCGTCTGCGTGTGTAAAAAGCACTGCATTATTTGCATGTTTATTAGCATGTCTGTGATCTCCATGACAACAGAATACTAGAGTTTGAGGAACGCACAGTCAGCGTACGAACATGCGAGTCAGTGAGACGGCATGCAGAAGACCGAGAGGGAATTGTAGGAGAGCAAGTGTGTTAAGCGTGTTTGCTGCGTTTGTCTTCAGATGAGTCTTAAACTGCAAAAATATTATTACAGTCACTGAAACGCTCTGATCCTTCAATGGAATTTATTTGTATACAGAACAATAAAATACTAGACAGATCGCACAACAGACCCCAACCTACAGCAGACATTGTCTGTACACCATCCTGCTTTGCTTACATGCCATATAAATATGAATATGAAAAATGGATTTATTGATCCATTGATTGATACATTCAGTGTAATGTTCGAGGAACGAGACGGGTGAAGAATGAGAGGAGCGATACGCAAAAACCAGCACAGCATGTCATAAATAGTTTGGCTTGGACAATAGTCAATTGAAGTATTGAAAAGAGACATATTATATTACATTATTAGTTTATAAATACATTGCAAAACAACATCTTAGTAATGTTGTACGAGTCCAAAGGAAACACTTCAAAGCAGGAGATAGCAGGACAAAGCAGGAATGAAGACCAGAGAGAAGACAGAAAAACAGCAACAGATAAGCGCTTATCAGTCAGACTGCAGAAGGTCTTCTGTTAACTGACAGTAATGATATGACAAAATCAATCTCAGCTCTTACATATAAGACTGAACTAAACACACTGGCCTCTAAACCCACAGCAGAGACTGGAGTCTCCAGCAGACTCACAGGTCTCTCAGTGTAACCTCAGTGGATTGAGGGACCGTACACCAAGAGTTAAGCATAAACATGAACAGTAGATTATACATTAAAGAAACACACTAAACCAGTGGTTTGGTTTGGTTGTACGGTCAAAGGGTTTAGCTAAAGGAACAACAATGGTAAATGCCTATAATAAAACACAACTAAATATATCATCATAAATCGTTAGGATAATGCTTCTAATCTTGTGTTATCTATGTCAAATGCCATGCATCTAATAAAACTGACAGATAACAATTTTAGGTTGTTACCATGGTTCCCCTAATGTTTCCTTTAAGCTCTAGGAACGTTTAAAACAGCCAGTTTTTTTTAGACGTTGTATTAACATTATTGCTTGGTTATAAGAACATTTTTAAACATTTTAACTCTGTAATGTTTTCGAAATCGTTTACTAAATACTTCGTAATTTTTTATATATATATATACATGATACATAACTTTGGAAAAACATTCTACTGTTACTGCAAAAACACGTTTTATAACATTGGAGAACTTTTTGGAAACATTAGCCAATGTTCGGAGAACATTTCCTGTTAGCTGCTGGCACTAAATAGTCTGTCATTTGGTGAAAGCAAAATTAGGTGGATGCCAATGAAGGAGGGTTTCTGACTTCAGAACCAGAAACAAAACCATTCAAGAAACACACAGAAAACCACTTTCATGTTCAGTATACATCTGTGACTTCAGGAGCACTTGACTCATCTGAAAAACTGATCGCCAAACTCAACGTGACTGTAATGTCATTTTAGGACACCTGGAAATTCTGTCTTCAAACTTTCCCTCAGCTGAGTAAAGGAAACCTCTAATCGCTCCACAAAATCACAAACAAGCCTCTTCCCAAACACAGTGTTTATTTTATGAAAATGTTGCTGGGTTCTATCTGATGTGGGTTACATAATCAAAGCTTAAAGGTTACGCGTGTGTGAAAGCAAACGATCTTTTAAAGCTGGTCAATGCGGCGTTCCGGCGCACGTTCTCCTCCTCGCTTTACTCTAAATATCATTCTGTGTGTGTTCAATACATTTCTCAAGAACAGCTACATTAGACAGCTGCTTTACAGGCCTGTACTGTCAACAACAGAATTAATGTGAATATCACAATCTTCTCTAAATGACATTGACCTCTTTGTAAAGGTAAACATTTACAATCTCAGTGTGCACAGGAATTAAGAGGAAATGTCACATTATATTACCATCTTATCTATGTGTTATCAGTTCTGCAAAAGCTTTTTAACCCAGGGTTAAAAGTAATGCCACATGCCCTTGCAAAATCACAAGTGTGCTTAGTCTGCTGTCAAAGGTGGGGGTTTTACCTGGGGTTAAAATGAAATGTAAAATGTTCACAAATGTTTACAGTATAAGAACAACAGTTGTTATTGGAAGGTTCTCAAGCATGCAACGACCCCCAGACTAGTTGGACAGCAAAAAGAATGTGTCATTGCATTAGACAACAGAATATTAAACTAAATGAATTCTGCTAACAAACTATGCAAGAGATGGTTTCAGATCTTAGTTGTTTTGTAAAGCAATAATTCTTATACATTTACAGCTAGACTATCCAGCTACATTTGGAACCAGTGTGCGTGTACAAGTTGTATGCACGTGTACAAGTTGTGTACGTGTACAAGTTTTGTGTACGCACTTGCTGAAACGCCATGTTATACATTTCACGCATGCTGAAAATGTTCTTACCTCCCACCGGCTGTATGTGATCAGGAACAGGGACAGCGGTATGGCGGTACCGGACATGGCATGAGTGGAGGGCATGCTGTACTCAGAGTTATAGAACATCTCCACCTTCACCACGGGCGGCGAGGCCGGTCTGGGCCACCGGATCACGTCTTTCGTGCACTGTCCGAGATACATGACCCACACCCAGACTATGACGAGCCGCCGGCTCACAAACGCGTCCACGTTCCACATGAAGTTCGGGAAAAACGAGATGTAGAACAGTTCGTTCCCGAGCTCGGTACCCAACGTAAACAAGTAGAAGAGAAACTTGTTCTGGATGAGGAACTCCTGGCCGACGTCTCCGGTGAGGGAGTTCCTACGCATCGGCTTGACCGCGGATCCCCGTGGGTCGTTCTGTCTGGACCCGTCCGCCCGATCTTGCTGACCGTTCACGGTTTCGCACACCGCTGCTCCGTTCTCCACCCCGTTACTGCGCGTCTCTCTGTCCGTCTCTGCTGCTCTCCGTCGCATGCCATCTCCGCCTCCGTTTTGAACATCCCCGTGGCTCATGCACGGTGACCCGTTACTGAGTCGGTCACGCGTCTCGGTCCCGCGGACCCCGCACAGCTGCTGAAAGCGCGCGACGTGCAGCGGGTCCTGCAAATAGTGCGCGAGGCGCACAAATAAGGCGTTTAAGCCGCCTGTCATGTCCGGTAACAAACTGCGCAAGCTGAACCCAACGGGTGACACTGGGAGAAGCTGGAGATCTGACGTTGTACCGAGTGTGAACCGAGTCGTAGATTATTAAACCATTTCCGGCGTATCCGTTCTAATAAATCTAAGATAGACAAACAAACGTACAACCAGTGATGCAGTTAGTGCAGTGCATAAGAAAAGACAATGACAATATAAACTTCACTTGAAACGTCAGGCTTTACCGACCACCACACCGTATCCGGTTCCTGACAGCTTGTGCAAGCGAGCAGTAGAAATAACACAAGTGTTTAGAATCGCAGCTAGCAACAAGCGGGACTCAAAGTGGGTTGGGCTTACTGGTCCGGATGTTGTGTCTCTAATTAGTCCAAATAATAAATCTTCTGTTTTAACTTTTTAACTGATCACGTGCAATTCTACAGTTGTTTTTGTTGTCATCGTTCACGTGTAAAATATAATTCGGACCGCTAGTGAAACATTGCGTAGCCATCGTGATCGCGTAATACGTGTTACTTTTCGCAGCGCTGTTAAATTGGACCAATCAGAGTAGAGTTCAATCACAGGCTGCGCGAGCAGAGACGTGTACGATCGAATGGCGTCATAAAAATAGCGGAACACCGACACAAAGTCAAAACGTGAACTCGTGAGCGCGCGTGTTGGATGAAGCGTCATACTGACGTACATGCATATATCTCTTTATACACAAAAACAGAAACAGCCGAATAAAACACCCACTTTTTTATTTTGTTTAATAGCAGTGCCTGAAAATAGATGCATCTGTTTTTAGTATGCTACTTTTAAACCTTTTGGCAAAATAGCACTAAATTCTCTGAGGAATAATGTTCTCTTTGAAAAAAATAGCTTCATTTCAAAATAAAGCTTCACGTCTATGCTTTGAAATGTCCAAAAGATAAAAGCGCTTTCAAATGAGCGTTTAGTACGTGACGTTCAGATGTTGAAAACGAAATAAACATCCAGGGGTACAAATGTGCATAAACAAACACGCATCATATTAATAAGCAGAGTTCCAGTCATTATATAGTACCAAAATATGATTGCACTATTTTGCCTGTTAGAAAACCTTGTGTAACCAACATGTGACAGAAATTACAGAAATATGAGAAGAACAGGAGATTTTGAGGTTTTGCGGGGAGGAAAGAGGGACGTTTTACAGTACATTAGGCATATATACCATGTTTCTCAATTGAAAGAAAGCAGAACGAACCGTGGGCTCATGCACTGAATGAAGGCCATTGTTATAGGATATTCTGACACCCACACTGTAAATGTTTTAAACAGATTTAAAGATTACAGAGCCAGAAATCTAGCAAATGAATGTGTTTGTGTGACGCAGGCTGTGGGAACTCAACAAACTGGTTTAACAAACTGGGTGGACCACCTAAATGCGTTAGAAAGGTCAGCAGAGGGTAAACGAAGCTAATTAAATGCAGGTTGTTGTACAGGCGATTGAAAATGAAACAAATGGAGGGTCATGTTGCGGAGAATTCATTATCACAACACTAGAGGGCGGTAAAGAACCAGCTTTATATAACAGCATCTCTCCTGAAAGCGTCTAACTGACGGGGCTGTATGCAGAGATCAATAAAAACAAGAGCAGTAGCAAATGAGGTGTGTAAACGTTAGATCATCTTTTAAATAATGTGTGTGTGTGTGTGTGTGTGTGTGTCTGTGTGAGAGAGAAAGAGAGAGAGAGATAGACGCTGTTAACGCCAACAAACTAGAACGACCAGAGAGGTCCGTTTGGTCAGAAACTTGGGTTCACTTGTCATTTTCCTCTTTTTTTCTTCATACATTGAACATCGTTTCTCTTTTCTTTTTTAAAGGTATGAAAACCTCAGTTAATGCACGTCTCAGCTGCGCTCATCAGTTTGAGGGCAGAACACATCATCACTAATTCAACATCAGTAGCCACTTACACATGATAGTTCATTTTACAGCAATAACTCTTTAGTTTAACATCAGCATCACTGCATCCCTACACTGACAATGTCTGTTTTTATCTCATCTCATAACATCCACCATGTTCATGGCTTTCATTTGCCTCGTTATCCCTGAAAACAGTTGCTTAAGATCACATCATTTAAGCAAATTCATCAAGCAAAATGTCTGTGGTCAACGCTCAGATCAGCAAAGCGAGGCAGTTAAAATAATATGACGTTTTCATCCTCCGTTAGGAAAATATCCCCTGTTATTGACTAACACAGAGCTCACCCTCAACATCACACTGCACAACCTCACAAATGCACACAAATCCCTCTTCTTTATTTTGCTGTCATCTTGGCTCCTGGAAATCAGTGATGGACAGCTGGAAACTCCCTGCATGCGTGAACTGATCTTTCATCCTTTGTCATCCACATGACAGAGGAGCACAGAAGCTCCATGATCAGGACTCAGAGTGTGGCAGCTCCCCAGGCTGCATATGCATGTGCCCGGGGAGGACGAGTACGGTAGCAGCTTGTACTGCTGGATCTCTTGAAGCCCGAAGCCTGTGGAACGACACTGGGCCAGCATCACCTTTAATCTCTTCCTGCTGGGTGACAAATTTTTCCTCGCCTCCTTCTCTTCCTCATCGTCTCTCGGTTTCTCTCGCTCCCTCTGGGCTTCGTCCAGGTGGATCTTGCGTAGCAGGTTGTTGATAAGCACGGACCGGCGGAGGTAAGCTTCTGGGTCGTCAAGGAAACGCAGCTTCTCCAGAGACAGACGCAGGATGCAGCTGCGCTCCTCACGCAGGATCAGGTGCTGAGGAGAGAAGGACAGATAACAGCAGTGAGATGAAGAGAAGATCATCAGACAGAGACAGGTGCAAAAGAGTCGACATGAAATGAACATAGATAGTATTGTGAATAAAAAAAGAGCAGCATTTTGATTATTTGGGATTACAAAAACTAACTTGTTACTGGAATAACATGCGCTAATGAATCACACACAAAAAGGTCAGCAACATGCACAACAAATTAAGAATGTGCAACACTTATTTACTGTTGCCTCTTATTGTAACTGAAGTTGCTTCCTTGTCCTCATTTGTAAATCGCTTTGGATAAAAGCGTCAGCTAAATGACAATGTAAATGTAAACAAAGATTTATATTCAATATAAAAGACAAAGGACTTGCTTTACTGTTATTGTTGACACATTTGGTACACATAGAAGATACAGTTGGCAATTTCAGAGAGGCTAGCAATAGCAAGCTAGCTTTGAAAGCATAAGATCCCGCCCTCCCTTCGGACTGAATGCAATGATTGGACAAACATTTTATGGTCCTGCGGCTATCACAGCACCTATATATTTAAATTAAATATATTTGGACCACTTTATTTGGTGATTGCTATCAGAACTTTCAAGCAGCAAAACAAAAAAAGCATACCGTGCCTTTAAGTACAGATGCACTGACACTCACTTTTTGTAAATATCCATGTAGGCTTCCCTGAACATCCTCCTCTTCCGCATATTTCCGCTTGAAGTAGGCGACTTTCGACGTTGTTGACCGTTGAGGGCACTCTTAGAGAAAAGACCCTGCAGGCAAACACAGGAGTTGTGAATATTTCATTTTACTTATGAAATTCACTCGAACACAATAAATCTAACAGTGTCCTCGAACACAAAGTCGTGGGCAAAACGAATTAGGTCGGACTGGAGACAGTGTGTTATGCAACAAAATCTGTATCTGTGTGCAATTACCTGAGGACTGCTGCACGCAGACACACTTACACACCTCTGTTACAAATCCTCTGTTCACCTGAGACTCTCTCCTCTGGCTGGCATGCATTGCCTAATGGTTCCTAATCAGTGAGTGAGAGAGAGAGAGAGAGAGAGAGAGAGAGATACTGTGGAGCTATTCCAGCAATTCAATTTCAATTTAACAAAGCTTCATTGGAATGAATAACAGAATTCTTAAACAGTAAATATGTAAGAGGAGTAAACATATCAAATCTCGCTGCTCTGTAATTGTATAATAATAACACATAGCGCAAAATTACAACATATGCCCACGTGACAACCTCATAAATGGGGAAATGTAGCCGTTGTGACAATTACCCCCTGTGACAACTAGCCCCAGTCCACACTCATTACACAGTGTTGTAGTTCTGCTTTGAGGAATCAAACAGACGGTAACTCCTCCAGTATGTACAGTGACATGAGCTGCTGGTTATGTGACGTGCGGCCAGGCAACAGGTTCAAAGAACCGTGCCGCGCGCGCAGGGACCGTGGGCGGGTACACGCGTGTGGGCTGCGCGTCAGTTTGCGCGCTTGTGAGCAGCCAACACATAATATTATAACAACGAGAGAAACGCCATACGCATATACAAGAGCCAGTGCACTACAGAGAAAAATACACGATCGTTGTATTATAAAGCCGCAGCATATAAAGCCACCCGTTGCCACTAACAATGGTATAATATTGTAATATAACAAACGCGCGCATTTTTCAAAAAATTCTCAACTAAACAATGTTTTGCAGGTGTTACAACTGACTGCAAAAAAAGACCAACGCAAACAGGACAGAAAGCAAATGACGGTTTTTAAATGATCCTACCCTCTTCATAAAGACTTCAGTGTGAAGCCCGTTTACAGTCCCCGCACGCGTGTTCATCCGATCAGAGGCGCGCGCGTCTCACACGGTCCTGCTTTCAGCTCCGCTCGAGCTTCACGTCTCGCCCGCAGATGTCGAAGTCTTGCTTTTGATATAATCCCTGTAGTATTCTGCTCACTCTTAAAATATCCCCTATCTGTGCAGCGAGCAATAACACACTACGAGCGCTGCTGATTGGTCGACGCCGAAACAGATGTTTCCTGTTGCTAGGAGAGTCACTAGGCGCCGATGACGCTACAGCATCAAACTCCATTCTTCTCTCATCCTCTGCTTTTGCGTTTCCTCTCTCTCTCTCTCTCTCTCTTGTAACATCCTTTTCATTCATTTCAGATCTGATGGGTTTCCATGACACGTCTCATCATAAAAAAAATATCATTTAATCTGCTACTGTTAGCTAAATGAACTACACATAAAAAGGGGGAAATAGGCCTTTGATTTTCATTTTAAAGACAGAACTTCAACAATAACTAGAAAAAGTATTATATTTGAATATAAGCATTATTGCAAAGATCATTTGTATTATTGTACCATATCTTTTGATTTCCAGCTTTATTGTAATAATAATTATTATTATTTGTTTTTCCTAATGTACCATCTGGTTTCATTCATAATTCTTTATAAGAATTATCTAATATCTGTCAAAGGATCAACATCTGAGCACCGTTTACCCTCAGAAAGATATATTGAGAAGATCGAACAAATAAAAGTTCTTAAACTTCAGTATCTCTCACAACTCACAACTTAATTCCTCTCTTAAGCGTTAGTGGTTCTTACGCTCCCTTAAGTTAACAGTGCAGGGGGGAAAAATAACACACACACTCTTCCGACAGTTTCAGACACCCTGTCAGTCTGAGCCTGATCGCCGGATGACAGATCATTTACAGTCATTTACAGATTAGTTACAGTGAATAGTATATTTTTTGGCAGAACCTCATTTTCAGTATCATATTTTCACAGGTTCAGTGTTGGTGATGCAAAATCTGATACCTTCCCAATTAATAATAAAAACACAGTGTGGGCAGCAGCGGTAGCTTCTTTGATACGTCTTTAATGAAAAAATAAATGCATTTCTCTTCAGAAAACACTCTGTGTCTGACAGCGTGCGGAACAGGGCACCACTGATCTGAGAAAAGTGAGGTTCGTGCATCCATAATGATCCAGACGTTTCGATGCTAATCACTAATATCACTGGCTATACATAAAAACTGTCCATCCGTGTGACCAGGCACTTAATATGCATAATGTCACAACATTTAGTGTGTTCAGTGTGATTTCACATGTGGACAGTGTTTAAATGTTCAGAAACAGTGTTTTGGGCATGTGTTGTGTGTACAGACAATATCTGGCAAGTGTAAGTGTGTGAGATGCTTGTCTGTTGGTAATCAGGTTAGTGACATTTTAGTCAGTAAGTTGACATCATTTATAAAATTAGACTTCTGTTAAGTTATTTAACAGTTAAGTTATTTAAGTTATTCTACCACGAATAGTGACAATCTGTTAGTATTATTATTCTGCCAGCATTCAAAATGCACCGTTACAAAGTAAATTCGCTGGATCTGATCCACAGAGCAAAGACATTTATTTTACACTGTCCAGCATGACTGTAAATTGCAGCATGTTTTAAATACGTAATAAAAGCAAACAGTGGCATCAATAACAGAATGATTGAAAGTGCACAAGTTCAACAAACACAGTTTTTCGCTCGTTAATCAATTGGTCTCTCCAAACCCCCATTCATTAAATCGCTAGGCGACAATCACTGTGGCTTTGGCAATAATGTGTTTGATTGGTTGCTGAAGAGTAGCTTGTGTGAGGTCACTTCCTGGATACCATATAAGGAGCTGTATTAAGTACTTTAAAAGACTATATGAACCGGAAGTTGCAACAGACTTGACTTTAGTGTTCTGACATTTCAAAACAAAAGGGAAGAATGGAGGGCGTGGCTTGTTTTTCCCCCCGAGAATTGATTGGCTCTAGAAAAGGAGGCATTTCGAGGCTCGCAGACTAACAGATTAACCATCGGAGGGGAGTGGTTAACAGTTCTGGCTCCACCTTAGTGGTCAGACTGATGTCATCAGAGAAGGTCTGCCGTTCCAGAGGGAAGTAAATTTTCAGATCATGATTAAAGATCACGAGGTGCATTGGGTAAATGATTTATAATAAACACTCTGTCTCTCTCTGTCCTCTAGGCCTCCAGTAGGGTGTGCCAGCGACAGACCTGTTGGTTTCCACTTTCCTTCATGTCCTGCCAGTGGAAAAGCTCCTCCTCTCCACTACTGTTCTGACCCAGAGCCACCCAGCCAATCATCTCCTTGCGTTTCATGTTCTTTCGATTGTATATGGAGACCATCAATGTGACGTCAGAGAGCTGGAACAGCGCCACCTGGAAGACAAACGTCTCCTTGAAGACCGGGTTTGGCTGACTGCGACGGATGGAGGTCTTACATCGAGATATCTCCTGTCCCATAGAGTTCAACAGAGTGAGCTTACCAAATGTATCTAAGAGAGAGAGAGAGAGAGACAGAGAGAGACAGAGGGAGAGAGAGAGAGAGAGAGAGAGAGAGAGAGAGAGAGAGAGAGAGAGGTTGTAACATAACATAACACAACATAATTTGTCATCTCACACAGCCCTTGTTTGTCCTCATCTGTATGTGTGTGTGGTTTTCCCCAGACGTGACTCATCGATTTGACGTGAGAGGGGTGTGAAAGAGAATCCGCTGCTCTGTGATCGATTAAGTGACCTGTAAACTCCTCTATTCAGTGACAGCATCATTGTGAGGTGTGACTGTGTGACAGATTAACACTCCTGACTCCCAACACCCAACATAATGTGTGAAAATGACACACTGTGTATGAAGAGTGTGTATGAATGTGTGTTTGGCAGCCTGTTCGTGTAGAAGAGATTTATTGCAGTACACTCTGAATCAATTTCACAGCTTTGCAAAGGGTTATTTGCTCAAGAGTCATTCCTATTGGTTGAACGATGGCGACAGATGTGTTTCTGAGCCCAGTGTTCTGTGTGTGTGTTTACCTGGAGGTCTGTTCAGTGCAAAGTTACGGAAGTGACTGCCTTTAATGATCTCCACAGACAGTCGGCCTGTGGTGGCGTTATATGATAAACCCAACAGCAGCTCTGGATTCCCACCGTGTGAGACAGACTGACTGGAGGAAGCGCTCTCGCTCTGTGTGCTGAAAGACGTCTGGGAGTCTGCTGTCTGCAGATGAGACGGGGGTAAGAAACACACAGTGTATTTTATTGGACCGTTTTTGGGCTGTGTAGATATGAACAATCCAAATCCAGTGTGATCTTATTAGTATTCATACATATAGGTGAAACACATGCATGTTTTGACACTGAACGTACAGAGAGTTTTAAACGTATAAACTTTAGAGACATACAAATATTTGAATTGCAAAGATTCGTATTGATTAATTACATATAATTTTCTGATTTTTAATGAAATCTTTTCGTAAAGACTGCACTCATGTAGATCCATTTTAAATTGCTGAATATAATATAATTTTAACTTAAACTTAAATAACTAGAAAAAATTATATTGACTTATAATTGAATCATTGTCTATGACCTTTCCTGGCCTGGGACTGGGACTTAATTTGCGCGCACACACACACACACACACACACACACACACACACACATACAAACACACACACACACACCTTGAGGTTACTCCGTGGCTCCAGCACCAGTGTGATGTCAAGGTGCTCTGTGTGTTTCAGTGTGCTGAGCCTGTACAAGGCCTCTCCCATCATCCTGTCTCTGTTCATCTTCCCCAGCGCATACAGACGGAACCTCAGTACAGAGGAACCCAAATCGCCCGGTTCTAGATGTGAGAACCGGAATGTCTCTCCAAACGTCGGCATAGAGCCTTTCTGTACAGCTGTCTTGTGCCGCTGCCGTTTCCCAGGTAACAGCACTACGCGCACCTGCCAGGAGTCCATGCCACTCCGTGACTTGTCTGGAATGCCTTGAGCTGTTACCACGGTGACCAGGAGCCTGTGGGTGTCGGCCCGGTAGTCGAGAGAAATGATGAGGTCACCACATTTGGAGATATGCTGCAGGGTTACGCTCAAAGGGTGTGATGGAGGTCGATCATGCTACAACAGAAAAACACGTATGCATATTCACACTGTTACATCCATGGCAAAATAAACATACGCTAAAACACTTATGAAAATAAAGGTTCTCAAAGGTCCTACAGAGATGCCACAGAAGAACCACTTGTGGTTCCACAAAGAATATTTAGTCAGATGTTCTTAAAAGAACCATTTCTTTCCTACTAGTTTGTAGTTTGTAGAAAAAGTAGAACCCTTTTCCACTACAAAGAACCTTTAGTGAAAAAAAGGTTCTATGGATGTTAAAGGTTCCTTATATTGCACTGACAACATCATTAATGGTTACATCATTGTTTTTAAAGTGAAAATTCTATTAATTTGAGTCACTTAGGAAATATAAGATAAGGAAATGTCTTGCTGCCTTGCAAGAACAGTACAACAAAAACAAACCTCCAGGCTCCATGTAGAGTAACTATCCACAGCTTCACTGTTGTCATAACCCAGATTTTCCATGGCCAGACTCCTGTGTGGTGTTTGACGTCCCACGCTGCCCAGCCGACTGCCCTCATCTCTGGGTAAAGCCTCCTGAGAACCAACAGAGATCTGCTCGGCCGTAAGACAGAGGGGGTCTGTAGGAGTTCTGCATTCAGGTATAGGGCTCTGGGATATGGGGTCTCTCAACCCTACATGTCGTCTGGATGAGAGAGGATCCTGAAATCCCTGAGAACTGATTCTCTCAGTTTCTACAGAGGGAGGAAAACAAATATAACATTTCCTAGGAAACACTAAAACAGACCGAATGCAATGATTGGATGAACATTTTATGGTCTTGTACCTTCCACAGAAGATATATTTATATACAAATATTTATATAGATCACTTTTCTTTACCATCTCACTAATGATTAAGTTATATATAAAGTTATAAGTTGATAAAGTTATATTTTGATTATGTGGTCACGTCTATGAATGAACACATCTGTCACACATACACACACTTTCTGTGACACACACTGACGTAAAACACACACACACACACACGCATGCACTGAAAGTTTAACAAGTGCAATTTTATTGACACTCTGACATATAATGACAGAACAAGCTCCTTCGACCAATCAGATTCTGCAAAGCTGATATTCCACCGATGATAATGATAGTAATTTAAACCCTGAGTGCCTGTTCTGACTCTCTTATAGAACAAACCGTTCTGCTCCACATCAGCAGCCTATTAACTGCAGACAGGTCCAGTCCCTCTGTTACCATGACAACCAGAACAACGCTTTTCCACGGCAATGACATTCCAAGAAACGTAGCTCCATTCAGAAAGAAGTCAATGGGCTCATGCAATCCGATGTTTTAGCTAAAAAATGGCTCTGCATTTTTTTTTCCAGAAACATCTTTTATGTTGGTTGAAAGTATCTTCACATTTTGATAACAATCACTAACTAAAGTGGTCCAAATATATTTACATAAACATATATCTAAACATATATAAAAACATATCTTCTGTGAAAACTGCAGGACAATAAAACGTTCGTCCAATCATTGCGTTCGGTCTGAATGTCATGACAGGCTGTCAAACTATGAATGTGTTGATATGTATTGGAGGAGGCGTGGCTTTGGGGAGTGCTCTGACTGCTTTTAAAGCTAGCTTGCTAAAGCTTGTACTACTGTCTAAACTGACTATAACCTTCAAAGGGTAGTTAAATATTTACTGTGGTAGATTTATATGTGACTGTCAAGTAGTTAATGTAATATATATATATATATATTTCGGTGAAGAACAGAGAGCAGCCACAGTCTGTGTGTGTGTGTGTGTACCTTCACAGTCTGACGGTTCTGTGCTTCCTTCCTCCTGGTCAGACAGCAGCCGTTCAAATTTCTGTTGTTGCCCTGGTGCATTCTGGGTGTTTAGCTCTATAACATCCGAACGGAAGCTCTGTGATCGAGAGACGGACATCTTAAACTGCTTCGCTAATTCATCCTCACTGTCTGACAAACTGGAACTCTCGCCGTCGTCTCTGTAACTGTTCACTGCACGCACACACACACACACACACACACAAATCACTATACACAAGAATACATATAAATCATGTTTATAAACTTACCACTGTGAATTTAGATAAGAGACTGCTTTAAACACTGATCTGTCATGTACTTGCTTAATAACTGATTTCGATCAATTTTAACCAATGAAAGTTATGGACTTTAATACAACTTTAATAAAACCGAACCGAATTAAAACCTTATTGAACACTGATGCACTCAGATTATATACTGAGCACCAAAAAACTGTGCGGTTTCCTGCATTTTCCCCCAGTACAGAGTGAACAGAGAGAGACAGAGAGGGTGTGTAGGTGACTCAGACGCTGTGCTACTTGAATGGAACTGGAGTGTGTGTAGCCGGGCACGTTCGTCAGACTCCACCACACGCAGCTAATCATCGGCAATTAGTGTCTAACTGTATCTTTCCTTCCCATTATAGCTCCACATTTATTCATTTCACTGAATGTTCAGCACACTGTTCAACAGCACACGTCAAATCAGTCCAAGTGGCTGAGGGAAGCAGCATAGGATGTTGCCATGGTTACCTGCCCCTCAGACTGAAGCATTTCCTAAGTGTACACAGTGAGAGCGTTCTAAATGCCATTAATGATACCTACAGAGGGACAGCAATCATGGTGGTCATTTTAATGTGACAAGATTCTTGTAGTATTTTACTGTAAATGACGTCACTTTTCTGCACTGTACATTTGTTTATTGGTACACTGTTGAATGATCTAATCATTTCAATCATAATATTAATTTGAGGTCTGAGTGTTGTTTTCGTTCGGCCTGTGAAGGGTCAAGCCCTCTCAGGGGAGCTGGACACAGACATAATCACTGCTGCATTCAACACACGGCTGTCCTTCTTCCCTTCACTTTAAGGTGTGAGGTTGTACTATGTAACCATGGCAACAGCTCCCACACCAGTACCTCGCCTGGGTACCTATTGATTGATAAATGACAAACACGCCCACATCATTCTGAAGCTCTTCGGAATCTTTCCGGCTTTGCCTCAGAAACGATTCCAGTCAAGCCTCAGAGAAAACATTCACAAAACATTTATTCATTCAGCAGATGATGTTATCCAAAGTCACCAAAATACCTTCTTTCAAATGTGTTAAAAGAACTTAAAAAGAAACGTTTTTACATGGAATTCCAGTTGCCGTGGTCTTCTGTTTCAAATGTTTGCGTCATTCAGAATAACTGACTGTATGTGTTCACCAAACAGAGATATTCTGAGACCAGATGTGTGTGTTCCAATACATCTGATGTTCTCTGTGTAGGAAAGTGTGTTTGTATAGTACAAAATAGCCATGTTTGCATGTATTTGTGTGTGAGAGAGTGACAGACAGTGAGAAAAGGTGTGTATTTGATGTGTGTGTGAACAGTGTGTTGGTGTGTAAATTTAATGACTCCCTTTAATGTTTGTTTAAGGTGGAAGGGTGTTTTCAGTTTTACTGACTATATTAAACGTTCTGTAAAACACAAACACACACGCACACATACACGTCCACAAAGAACAACACATACACAATCATACACAATAAAACCAGTTTTTCGTTTTCCAGTTTTTGACAAGAACAAAACCACCACTGATGTCTAAACTAAATGAACATCAGTCCGTAACTTAAAGGGACAGTTTACTCAAAAATGAAAATTCTTCCATCATTTACGCATCACTTTACCCTCATGTCATTTCAAACCCGTACCCGACTTTCTTGCTTCTGATGAACACAAAAAGAGATGATTTCTTTTTTTGTGTTCCACAGGAGAAAATGTCATGAATCTTTTATCAAACACAAAAGAAACAGACAGACAACTGAAACGATGTCTAACCTAAATCTTACCAGAACCAGAACAGCGTGAAGCTGGAGAACTTCTCCTGCTCGCCACCTCCTCTGACTCCTCACAGATGGGTGTGAGGCATTCAGCAGAGGGGCTGGGGTCAAATCTGCTGCCCAGACCACGCAACACCAGCTGGGTTTGAAGGGCCTGGAGTCTCTCCTGTGGATCCATGCTGGAAACATCCACCCTGGATCCATCAACATCCCTATCGTTCTGCCCAAAATCCACATCTGTCTCTGAGCCCAGCTTAGGGTCTACAGCTCCATTCTGGCTGAGGTTGCGAAAGCTATTGGAGATGGCATCAGAAACCTGAGAGAGCCATGCAGAGAATGCTGGGATACCTGACTTAGGAACATCAGCCATTTCATCAGGCTGGACGGTTTTTGTACCAGTATCCTTTTCTAGGCGTTCTTTCTTGAAGTTCTAGATGCTCATGTCAACAACTCAAAACAATGTCTGCTTCAGATGGTCAGAAGACCCAGTGAAGACTTTAGCTATCTAAAAAACTCCAGCACAACTTCTTAAAAAGAAACAATTAATTACTCGTCAACCTAGAGCAGAAATTCACAAACCATCTACACGAAATACAACTTCATTCGCAGCAGTTCAACCCCATTTGAAGGCAGGCTGGGTCAGTTGCTCTCACAGGACAAACAGACTGAATGTTTGCTAAGGGAGCTGCTTTTGAAATACCACAGCAGAACATTTCCCCTCTGTACTCTGTGCGTGTGTCTGTGTTTGTGAGTCACACACTGTGTAGTGTAATCCACAGGTGCATTGTTGACTTGTGTGTGAGTCAGTGTGTAATTATGTGTTTGCCAAAAGTTAATAGAGAAAGACACAATCCACAGAACACAGAGACGCGCGCATGTGTAACTCTGTTTAACACATAGTTCCCTTAGAATACTTGATACTTAGGGTACCGGGTGTTTCAGCATTGCATTAGCAGTGCAAAGGTTGTGGGTTCGATTCCCACAGAACACACAAACTGTCTTCATAACTTGAATACGCTGTAAGTCGTACTGGATAAAAGTGTCTGCCAAATGCATAAACGTAATGCATTTTGTGATCAGGTAACTGTACATTGTCCCTTAAGTATTTGTGCATGCTCTTCTGCATTTTTACAGTAAAGGAAACTTTCTTAAATATATTAACATAGCATTTTTAGAAAATACCAAAAGGTTTTGATCACTTTTGGGTACAAATTGAATCCACAATGGTAAACAGACACTCTCACTCACCCAGTCCCTGGTGTATCCCGGCACGATCTCTCCGTTTGCGGTGACTGTACTGCTCGAGGCAGAGCAGCCCTCCCACATCAGCGAAACACAGTTTCTTATTGATGAAGAGGAAGAGTATGGCCAACAGAACGACGAAGATGCCCACTGCTGACAGAAAGCCCACTGCCTCTGGAGTGACTGGTGAGGGAGAAGACAAACAGATCACACTGAGCACACCAAACAAACTTTAAAATACACATGGGGGCTGATTCACAGGTTTGTTACTTTAGTGAAACATATAGGTTCACATAGGCTAAACATACACGTGTGTTGTTTTTCAAGGTTTGTCATATCAAGTAAAGTTTACAGTACTTTACGCTTGAGGACTGTGATTCTGGATACAGTACGAGTTCCCTGCACAAACTGCCTGAAATCAGCCTGACAACAGAGAGACTCTGGGTTCACAGCCATCAGCTCTTATTATGCAAATATTTTTTACGAAAGCTTTGAAGTGAGCGTTTCAAGTGTAAAATGGTCCATTAAGCTGCATAAGAGTGGATGTGTTTCTGTATATGTTTCTCAGAGGACAGAGTCTCTTGAAGGTGTGTTTGAGAGTGTTTACATGTGTATGTGAATAAAAGGTTGAAGCTGTATGCTATTATACTCAACCATATAATCTGCAGCAGTGGGTTGCACAGAGACACGCGCGCACAGAGACACACATAGACACACAGACACGCATACACAGACACACACACACAGTACCAGCTGATTACAACTGTGCCACCTTCCATCCGCACAGTTTACATACATTACTGCAGTCAGAACGTGCTGGCCATGATTTCTGCACTTGTCTGCAAGTTCATGCTACAACACAATGACCTTGTGAGCACAGACACACACACACACACCTCTGTGCTGCATGAGCCAGATGGTTTCCTTGGAAACAGCTCAAGCATTCTGTAGGGACAGATTTGTTTGTGGTTTTGTTCATATTAAACACACACAAGTTCATGTTGCCATGGATTTGCTGTTTTTAGTACAGATGGCTCATATGAGATAAATATATAATTTTAACCAACAAATGTTAACAGTATACAAGTTAACTATAACTATGAGAAGTCAAACTTTGATTGTGTAGAAATTCTGATGCAGACACTAAAAAAATGTAGACCTAAAAAATAACAGGAAAATAATTTAGGGCACAGTGACACTATATGTCTACTTAACTGGCAATATTATTACTCTGGACAGACTGATATAAATCATAAGAGAACACAACAACTATTAAGCGCTTGTCTCCACTTACTGGTTTCCAGCAGATGTCTCCATCTGCTGGTAGTTAGCCTGAACTGCACCCTGCTCTGCGTGACGCTACATTACATAATTATCCAGTTTCAAAGCGAGTTTTGTTCTTCTTTGGATACTTCATTCACGTTGATGATTATTGCCTATAATAAAAACTGAGATAATGATGATCAAGTAAATTTTTTTTTGTTTCATTATATAATTTTTGTTATAGCTCTACTCGCCCTATGCCTCTCTATGTCACGTTCATAACCTCTCTCTCCTTCTGTGTTTACCTTTCTCTTTCATTTCAGGATGCCAGGCTGCTCATTTCTCAAGAAACTTCCTGTCGGGCTCGAACTCTCTTCCTGATGGTGCAGCTCTTCAAAATAAACAGCTGTAAACGTGAGCGTGTGCTCACAGAACGCTTCATAGCCAACACTGAAACTCAACGCAAATTCATTGCAATTCTTGTACATGTAAAATGAACACTTCCGGTCAGAAGGTTTGTTCTAGATTAGTTTGTTCTGAGTTCATAAGTTTAACCTCACAGCAGGAGGAGCAGTAATAAAGACAGAGGTAAGCAAGTGAAACACAGATCAGTGTTAAATAAACAAAGGTTTGACTGACCTCACACACACACAGACCCAGGCAGGTTTTCTCTGCTCTGAAGAGTGAACTAAAGGAGTGAGAGATCTCCACAGTACAGCAACTTTTACCCACAATAAACCAAAATACGCTTTTTGGAAGAATCTGGGGCTCATTCCTAGAATTGTGTCAAAAGAGTAATAATTAACAATCTTATAAATTAGGAAAAAGGTTAAATAAGAACTCCTCTTAAACACAATGATAACCAGCAAGTGAATGAATCCAAAAGCCGCATAAGTCGTAGATGGGCAAAGCAAAAGGCGAACATTATATAACACATCTCCTGAATGTTTATAATCGTCATGAAATTGCCCGTTTTATCATTTCATGTCGTGGAGATGAAACATGGATATTGCATGAATGACGATTATGAAAATGATGTTGTCATTACATCTCTCAGTCCTGACGCAGCCTTAATAAAGGATGTGATACTGTACAAAACCATATTTTATCAGACATGAATCTATCATGTAAACCTGTATGACACTCACTATCGGATGCCATGTTCGCGTCAGACTGAACCCGTGGCGTCACTCACTCTTTATCCTCAATGTCTTTCAATATCCTCATTTACCATAAAGCACCGATGAACGAAACCGGGTTGGTGAAGATTGCGGAACCCGACAGCACATATCAGTCCTCTTTGTCCGTGAGGCACCGGCTGGTGACAGCGGAAAAGCCCACCGGGGCTCACCGAGAACACACGTGCACGCCGGTGTTTGAGCGAGAACGCGCAGCGCGCTCAAGATCCTTCTCGAGCGCATTCACTGCCCTTTGCACCAGACTGACCCTAGCTGCTAATGTCTAATAGATAGACTGTTATTAACACGTGTAAAAACGTGTTTAGCTTTGACTTGTTTAAACATGGAGACCCTAAATGTAAACAGCAGCACACGAATCCAGATTGATTACAACAGGCAGTCGAATGGCAATAAAACCTTCGGGTTACAAAAGGTGTGTGTGTGTGTGTTGTATTAGCTGGCACAAATACAACACAAAATAGTGGTTAAACTATTCTAACTACACATCTTCTGATGAACTGTCACACCGCCACCTGCAGTTTCGGCTGTATGAGAAGCGGCATGACTTTCCAGAACTGCATTCTGTTAGCAGAGTAATTACAGTTCTGTGTTTATTTAACAGTAGCTTTAGTATTATGTTTAACAAGTATTAATTTCATTATTAATATAAATTATTCATGTAAATGTTTGTTGAAATTGTATACATTTTAAAAATGTTATTTATCTCGTTATGTGCTTTTGCATTTTACTATTTATTTAATGTATTATAATATTGCATTTATATAAGATGGATTAATGTTGTTTCAGTTTAACTTTAGTTTTTGTTTATTAATAGTAAATCACTTTAGTGCCTCATCTTAAACTTATTCCAGTTTATTGCCAAGGCAACATTTATACATTTTGTCAGGTTATTTTTAAACAATATATTTCATTTGATTTCAGTTAACAGAAATGTTTCAATAGTTTTAGTTTGAATAAACGTATAACAGCTTGTCTGTTACAATCACATATACAGATACAAACTACACTTTATTAGACACTATATTTAGGTCACAGAATAGTGGTGGTTGTGTGGAGCCAAGTGCAGTAATTAATCAATCAGTTGTGTAAACATGATCAATTTCTGACTTCTTCTGATACTGACAGTTCTGCGAGTTGTCGTGTGTTCTCATAAACTGAAGGCAAACTGCTGTTGTTCTGGGTTTTTATAATGCCACGTCTCACCTACTATGCTTTAGAAATCATTGTTGATATTTAAACAAATATGGAATATATGAATTATGATTAATAATATTTAGCATTAATAATTTACGCTGCAGTGAAGTGTTAAATTAAAGTGAAGTGCAGTGCTAAACGATGTCAAGAAATGTAAGAGGCAGAAAGTCAGGCAATGGAAAGCTTTTTATTTTGTAAACAGACATTTTGATACAGATATGATCCAGTTACAATCAACGTCTTCTGGTATATTTAACATTAAATTATCAGATTACAAATTAATATTGAGAATAAGGTAAAGATGAATCAGATTCATCTTCAGCAGGTGAACTATGATTCCGGTGTGGCTCCTGAATGCACATCAAATCAGAATCGCAGCAAGAGCAGCACTAACAGTGCCCCCTACTGCACCAACAGCAGCCTGAGCCGCGACAGGAATACCAGCGGCACCTGATGCAACAAAATTCAAAACCAATTATTCAAAAGGGACGTGTGGTTTATCGAATTTCAGCACTTATCAAATGTTTGTATTTCCAGAGTCTCTTCAGTTAACAGACTCTTTACATTTTGACAGTAATCACTAAGTGGTCTAAATATATTTTTTATTTTAAAAAATGTTACAGAATTGAAAACAAGTTTGAATAGCGTTCTTTTAACCATACAATAACATTAATACAACGCATTAAACTGGATGTTTTTGAATGTTCCTAGAACATTCAAAATGACATTTTTGGTCCCTAACGAAAACATTAGGGAAACGTTCTTACAACCTAAATTGTTAGATACAGTGGGTTTCGGGCTAACCTGCAGCTTGAAGACCTGCGACCACAGATCCGGCTGCGACCCCTCCGCCATTAGCCACAGCTGCAGCTGACATCATAGAAGATGCAATAGAACTTGCAGCGATTCCTGCTCCAGTGAAACCAATGCCGGCCAGAACAGCAGGGGCTGCAACAACTGTTAGTTGAAACAAAACATGCATAAACACGCTGCTTCAGAGGAAACTACAGACCACTCAAATCTCACTTAACCACAAAAACATTCACAAAATACTCATTATTCACAACATCACAGTTTACCTGCTCCTGTGGCTCCAGCTGCTGTTGCAAGTGCAATAGTAACTTTAAAGAGAGAGAGAGAGAGAGAGAGAGACAGAGAGAATTATAGGTCAACTGCTGGTCAGAGCATATCATTATGAAAATATTGAGAACATATACACAGCGGTTATACACTTACGCAGTCCCATTATGTCACTCACTACGCTTGGTTGGCATGTGACCATTTAAAGTTTCACGTCATGGGTTTATATATTCTTCAGTGGGATGCTTCCGGTCTGTGGGTGGGTTCTGTTTGTGAAATGAAACTCAATGACATTCCGATATGTACAACATTCCAAAGTGTCCAACATTCCGAAGTGTATAATGTTTCCTTGACAATTCTAATCCAGACTGCTGGAGGCAATAAATGCTTAAATACCAACCATGACGTCAATGGTGAAATACCTGTTGAATGGGTTAGAAATGCTTTCCGTGACTCATGCTTTCTTCTGACATTGTGTTTTTTGGGCTGTTCTTTACCTCTTTTCATTTACTGCGTCATATGTGAATCACATATGTATTCATGGGAGACACTGGCTGCAGTAAAGCTACACTTACATAACAACGTTAATATTTTGCGTGAATGTGTCTGATTTCATATTTAAGCTCAATTCACACCAGATTGTTCTCCCTTTTATATTTGTTTTATCAGTCATTGGGGAAGTTATCAACATTATGATTCTATGAAAGACATTTTAATATCATTATCACGTTTTAGTATGTATAATATATAATATGTCTTTAATGTAAACCAATACTGAATATGAGAATAAAAGATGTATTGTAATTATTGTAAACTTAGCACCAACTCTGCCAATGCAGTACTAATGTTTTACATATACCACATATATTAACCTTGTTTTACATATACTTCTCACTTTCTTGTCGCATATCAGTGAACAGTGCTTTAAAATAATGGTAAATTTCTAAATATTTTGTTTTGAAGTTTTTCATTACACTTTCTAAATGCAGATGTACACACACACGCACCTTTTAGAACAGCCAAATGATGACAAAGTCCTCAGTGGTCACACAAGTTCTTTGGAATCCAGGAAATTCCTCATCTCACTTTTTCATCCTCAATAAGTTCACAGTTCACGACACCTGTAGCCTAAGTACATATTCTCCTATTAAAACCGTTTGTATCTTGTAATAAAAATCAGTCGCTGTTTACAAATCTTCCATTACACATATACTCAGTGAAGATCAGAAAGTGTGTAGGACCCTGAACTACTATTAAATACATGTTTTGTGTTCTTTCTTTCAAATAAATGACAGATTTGCCAAAATGTATTTGACATTTATTGTCAAGTGTGACATGAAAATCTAAATACTTTATTGGCGTCACTGTCTGTTCCCTATACTGTCTGTTCCCTATATAATCTGTTCTATTTAGACCTGTACGTTTCTGAAATCACTTCTAATGACAGTCTTCTGCTAATGTACATGCTTTGTTTATAAAGCAGCTTTAAAACATTGCGTGGTGTCGTGACATCAGACTATTTTCCGCTATCTGTATATCACAGATGAATATTATGAATTTGTATCTTACAAACGGGGGCGCAACGAGTTCATTGTCATGTTTTACATTCAGGCAATCCATTTAAAAGGGTATTAATTAACTGCATTAAGATAATGAACTCAATAAAGCGTCATACCTTTAAAGATGGCCAAAGCGCAATTGCAGTGCACGACTCATTGCGCATCTTAGGAGGTTTTTATTTATTAGTTTAATTTTAAAAAAGACCGCTCACCACCTTACCGGAAAACACGGGTGGTCGATAGCTAGTACCAAAATAAAAGTCCCGTTTATTCACGTCATAAATGAGCTTTGGCTAATTTATTAGTGTCTAACGTTCTTTAACTACTAAACTAATGCAAAGTGCAACTTATATACAGTAAAATCCATTTTAACTGCATAGCCCGATTCCTGCTCACACACGCCAACATTTTAGGTTGTAAGAAAATTTGCTAACGTTTCCATTAAGTATTAAAAACGTAAAAAACGTTATTTTAACGTTCACAACGTCCCCCTTTAGATGTTGTATTAATATTACTGTTTGGTTTCAAAAACGTTATTTAAATTCTTATTTTATTTAATTTTGTAACGTTTAAAAACGTTCCTAACAACAAAAGAATAACGTTTTATAAATATATATACAATTTGTAACGCTAAATCATTCTAATAACGTTGCTGCAAAAACATTGTGATAATTTTGGGATAATCTTCTCTTGGGATAGTCTCCCAATGTTCTGAGCAGTTGTGTGTGTGTCTGTGTGTGGGTTACGTGTGTGTGTTGTTGTGTACAGCAGATGGTGTGTGATTGGACACACTGGGCCTGGGGACGTGGGTCTGTGCCAGGGGCTGCAGGGCAGGTTTTAAAGGCAGATTTCGGGGTTGGGATGGTGCCCTCGTGTGGTGGGCACACAGCTGGTTGTTGTACATCTGTAACTCACCGCACAGATTGGTGATAGCCCTCTGTTTGATCGCTCAAGCTGTTGGTACATATGAACAGACTTCACTGTTTCATGTTTGTATCACTTCATTGATCTGTGTTTACTACATTAAAGCTTGTGCTTTGACGCAGAGCAAACATAAACAAAACAGCTGGTCAAAACTTCAGTTTCTCGGTTTTAACACCAGAGACTGGGGCTAGTTGTCACACTTTTGTGAGGATTTCTCAGGGTGGGTTTATTTTTTTATAAACAGTCTGTATAGGCCCAAACCAAATCACACCATACAGCTATTGATCATTTCAACCGTTGTTGCCAAGAAACTAAAAGGTACAATTAATTGAACACACATTGACTGCTATCGCGTCATGTTGTCACATACTATATATTTACATTTAGCAGTCGCTTCTATCCAAAGCGACTTACATTGATCACTATACATTGAGTATGTGCAATCCCTGGGATTGAACCCATGACCTTGGTGTTGTTAACACCATGCTCTAACCACTGAGCTACAGGAAAGCTAATATACTCCATATATAACTATATAGAGTAAACCCAGTAAAACTTGATGTAAATCAAAGGAAAAACATGAAAATATACATTTATAACATTTACAATATGCAACAGCTTTTACCCCAAAATCAGTTTGCTCTGACCTGACATTTACAAAAATACACAGCTCAACCTTTGATTAAAAGCTTCCTACAGTTACACCTTTGAGAAGAAAATAATAAAATTATGGGATAAAATTCAGAAAAATTACTCTGATCTAAGAGGGTTTTAACTACATTGTAAGAAACACACATTTGTCTAACTGACCTTTTAAAGTTCAGTTACACAAACGTATGTTTTGTAAGACAGATCACAAGGTAACTTTGTGATCGCTGTATCCTCTAATATATTCAACATTCATTCGTGGTTTAAATATATTTTTCCTTAAAAGAAAAATAACAATAAAAATCGCTCATAAAACACAACAGATCTGTCACTGCCGACCGGCTGTTCGTTGAGAATTGAGCGTGTTTTACATGAATGCAGTAATGAGCGTTTGAGCTTCAGTACTGTCTGGTCGAGGTGGGGAATAACGCGCCGTCGGAGGCGATGTGACGCGCGGCGGAGGATCTTCATTGTTTTGTGAGGAGATCAAAGCGCTTGAAATAAGGGCTTTCATTGGGAGTGAGAGCTCATGTCCCCCTGCACTATAGATCAGTGATAAAGGAAACAGTCAACATGCTGTTATCTTCATTGTCCCGCTAAACTGTCCTTTAAAGCTCTCTGTCTGTTATCCTGCAGACTCAAATAATGTGTGTGAATCCTGATTAACTGCAGACTGTCCCAAAACTTCCCAACGGCCATTCCTGATATCGAAACACATCGAAAATAAATCTAAGTTAGATTTTGATGTGCTCATTGCATTATATATACTGTCTAACTGACCACGTGATTTTTATTCGAATTGCAGATTTTATGTGTGGATTATAGAGTTTACATTTTGGTTTTATTGCTAAAGATGTGTGTGTATGTTCCTGTTATTCTCTACATTATGGGGACCAAATGTCTCCACAAGTATAATAATACCAGTAATTTTTACATTGGGGGGACATCTTTGGGCCCCACGAGGAGACAAGCTTATAAATCATATAAAACGATCTTTTAGAGAAACTTAAAATAGCAGAAAGTTTTCCGAGAGGGTCGACTTTGGGGTAGTGTAGGGGGAATTGAATATACAGTTTGTACAGTATAAAAATTACATCTGTGTAATGTCCCTATTAAACTTGAAAACCCAATGTGTGTGCGTGTGTGTGAAAACATGAAGCGTTTCAGTCCTGTTTGCCATGCGAAGTTTGTTTATAGTTTGGTGGTTTGGAGACTTAAGCTC
>JAZGTJ010001882.1:0-39428 GCA_036877575.1 Botia almorhae
AGAATTCAGTGGCACACAGTTCATGCATGACAGATGAGGACGTGAACTTCAGTTAAACAGATTTAATTCATCTGTTTAATTGTCCACACTGGGTAAAATGCAAGCAAAATTCTGTTTTCGTGTCTCACAAAGTTGATCAAGCTAGTAAGACGTTTGCTTTAATGAGAACTCTAAATGTCATTGTGTCGGTTTAGAGGGCTGTTCCAGCAAATCAGGGAATAATCCCTCAAGTGTGATAATTAAAAAACTAATTTTGTTTGTTGTACATGTTGGCAGCTGTGTGTCTACATTATCACGACAGATGCCGTGAGTCTTTTTAAATAAAGAAGATCATGTAGTCTAAGGGATAATTAACTGTCAGCTCATTAAATTAAAGGTTACTGTAGTATCAAAGGAGCAAAAATATTTAATCATTTTCTAATAATTTGTTTTAAAACGGCTGTCTGTAGCTTTTGCCTCACTATCGCCATCTCTTTTTGAAAAATAAAACTGCAGGTTGTTTCACATACTTTATGTATGCGCACATTGTAAGTAATTATTATAAGCTTACTGTTGGGAATCGAGGTACAGAAACAGATCAGTGATCAAAACATGATCAGTCACATACTCTCTCAATAACTGTTTTTTGTTTATTTCTAACAAGAAAAAGTTATGGATTGTTTCAAGTTAACAAGCTTTAACTTCCACACAGCAATAGGCTTAAAGTTAATAAACTTTTGAAGTATTGATAAGACATACTTTATATTTCAGATGCTGTGAGTGATCAATATTTTAATCAGATTAGTTAATACGAGGTCATAAAAAGTGCATGTGTAATAATTCTAATAGTTTTTGATGTATAGCGTGTCATGCTGGAAGATAATGCGGTCACTGTTTTAAATGTCACGTCAGCTAACCTTCAAGAGGAATCGAGCGGTTTGTAGATTAAAGATGGTAAATTAAGTTCATAGTGCATGTTGTCAGGGCTCTGGGAGAGTTTGAAATGACACTGACCTCTGAGCTGTTCTCTCACTGACCTGGACTCAGTGGCTAACAGCCTGTAAATGAGTTTGGCTATCAGGAGGAAGTTGTCTTATGAATGAGAATTGAGCAACATTGGGAATAATGAGCAGGCTGTAGTGAACGTGTGTCTTGACGCCTGGCTTTTATTGGTTTAATAATGAAGATGTGTTCCTGACAAGACTCTGGCTTTAGGATGTGTTCAGATTTTTATTGTCGGTGCAATTTGCCATCGCCTGGCAATTGATACATGCTCAATTAACAAAGTAGAATGCGTGAAAAAACAGTAACGAACACGTTTTCTTGATAGTTTCCTGCTCTTCTCTGTTCCTCCAAACCTTCCCAAAAAACTCGAGAGCGATTGCCCAGTGGGGGGTAAGTGCAGCATGTGGGAACAATGGGGCGACCCTCTTTAGTTGGAATCGGCCCCCTCCTTAGCGCATTCCACAGGGGACCACCAAGACCTTCTCACTTGGACCTCAGAGCCAGAAACGGCAACAAAGACTCAGTCGAGCCTTAAATGAAAGCGAAGGAAATTTTGACTGACAGAAGAAATGCAACAGTAAGAGGGTAACATGTTACTAAGAGGAGCTGCCACCTCGTATGATTGAGCGAGAGCGTGTTACCTGCTCGTGGGGAATGCGGGGGAACGCTCTGAAACATGGCCCAGGGCCGGATTCATGTGCTGTGAATCACTCTGACTCATCTGTACACTAAATGGGGCAGATGTGCAGAGGCATGAAAAGCACCACAGCTTCTCTGTTCTCACTGTTTGTGTCTCTGGTGACATTGTCAGTGTACTTTGTGGTTTCCCTGAGTAAATCTGCCGCAGTACAGAGCGAGGTCTGATGGGTGCTGTGTAAAATCTGGCCCTGCGTTTGTGGCTTTCCGCACTTGAAGGCAGATAGTGGCTGCCACTGAAGTTGCTTGTTAACACTTCCTTTTGCCTGCGGTTTAATTGACACTTCCTGGGACCGTAACTTGGCCGATGGTCCTGTTTCTGTTCTTTTGCATCTTGCTGGACAGGGAAGATTTTAAAGACTCTGTACTCTGTTTTCGGTTTTTCTTTCTCTCTTTTCTTTCTATTTCTCTCTATTTTTAGCTTTCCAGATTTTAATACTAAAACAGTGCTATAGCTGCTGTCTGCTGAAAACCGGTCCTCCTGTGGCTTTATCAGGCATTAGCATGGCCACTGTGTGGCTGATTATTCAAGCCGAGACTTACTGAAGTCTTAAGCTTTGGATACAGTTCTCTATTGGGACATTCGCCTGCCCTCATTCCTCTGCAAAAACTCCCCGTGTGTTATTCGAGAGGTGGTGTGTCTTTTTTTGTGCTTTTTTTGTGCTGGTTTCAGTCAGCCGCGGTGTTCAGCCGTGAGCAGAGCTCTGAGATCTACTTGAGTCCCTCCCAAGGTGTGTTCAGCACATTATACATTCTTTACACCTCCAAAATCAGAATAAACTCCACCAAATGAGCAATCCTCCAGGTTTAATGCAAATCAAGGTTAGTCTGAAACGTGCCCTTGTCTTCTGAGTGTTTCCTGCCTGTCTAACATCAGATTTAACAAAATGTTCAACATGAGGTGTGTCATTTTTATACCACAGATAGCACCTGATGGAATTGCAGTCCATTTGTGTGAGAGCCGATGGAGTATGGTTGGGTGGAACTATGTTTGTCTGATTGAAAACCATTTTTGCAGTTCAATTTGTTGCCACTAGTGGCATGAAAACCACATGCTTTGCATTTTAAAATCTAGCCGTGTATAAAGTAGGGTTGGATAACCCAAATACTTACATTAGACTTGTGCTATAGAGTTCCCATTTAGACGCTTTATTTAAACCATATGAAATATGCATGCTTGCATGCACAAATATCAAATGCATGTACTCTAAAGTACAACAATCTAGTGTCAGTGCAGTATCATGAGAAAAACAATATTTTATAATGTTGATACATGATTCTGTTGGAACAGCCCTAATGTACAGTAATGATGATAATCATGCCTATATTATTATGACTGTGGTTTTACTCTGGCCCCTCAGAATAATTTGTGGTCCTTTTGAGAGCTGGGTGACACTGGCCAGCAGCTCATCTAGGTTTTGGGCAGAAGCACTAGCTCTGGAAATCAGATTCAGATTTCGTGTAATCCCTGCTAATTATTCCCACGGACAACATCAAGACTTTCCCCAATGAGCCTCAGAGCAGGTCGCTTGTGTGTACGGGGTCCGTCCGATTTCCAAAATTCTGCTCTCGCACACCTCATGCATGTGCGGTGAGGTCTTTGGAGAGGATGGAAGGTGCGGTGTTGATTTGGCGTGTGTGACTGGGCAGACGGGCGGAGGCGGCTAAAGCGATCCCTCAGGCTCTCTCAAAAGTCTCTGTCAATTTATCTGACGAGGTGATGGGAGCTCTTTAAACTCTCATCAAAACCAAATGCCTCGGCTCCGGTCCCACCTCCGGCTCCAGCATTTTAAACAACTGTTTTAAAAGTCTAGTGTGACTGCTCGCTTCGGCGCAAGTCGCTCAGGCAGACCCAGGATTAGCGTTTTTCTTAGGTGGGGCGTTGATTTCACTGAAGCAAAATGGAGGGCTGGTCAGACGAACACAAAATGTCCACATTTGATCCCCTTTTAGTCTTTTGGTGTGGCCGATCCTCTTATTGATGGCTTTGAGTCATTGACATACCCGTCTATATATTATCTGACATGGGCACGATGTCCATGTCAAAAGCATAGTAGGTTTAGCCCGGTGTAGGTTTACTACCCTCACAATCGCTTATTGCTGCTGCTCTTCCCACCAACTTCATGGCTATCCAGTTTCCTAAGCTCAACAGGTATATCAGAATCTTTGTTGTAGTGTTGTAGCTTTGGGGACTTGGAAACATGATCTTTGGCCTGACCTCATCCTGCCACTGGGCCTCTCTCGCCCTTTCTCTCTGTCTCTCTTCATCTCCTCTTCTACTTCTCTAAAACACAGCTCACACATTACCTCAATGCTTGTCCGTCAGTTTCGACATCTGGTGGATTTCAGCCCCTCTTAGATGTTGGTTATAAACAGTGTCAGAGAACAACTCTGGCTTCCGCTGGTTTGTTTTACCGAGGGGGATAAAACGTAGCACTCTTGCGTTAAACCCTTTCATATGCTAAGGGTTAAGGAGATGTTTGGTTTTAAGAAAGTGGATTTTTCAGAGTCGGGAAGAATTTAAGTGGAAAAACGAGAGATCTAGACTTTTAGAGCAGGGAAGTGAGCGAGTTTGTGGTTTTACTCATATCTGACTTATGGTGGACGTGCAAATTTCCAAACAAGACATGTTTTGACCTACATATACTCCCCAACCCCCATCAAACGTCAGGATGTTTGTGTGAGCCCGGTGTGTTTGAATTTAAAGAGCCTTCTGTATATCTTTTAGTTCTATACGGTACAAGACTGTGTAGCAGAGATAGATGGATGTACGAGAGACAGATTTTACAGTCATGTTTGCATTTAAACCTACAGCAAACACAAAAAAAGTTTGACCTACAGTACAAACTTTACTGTGTGCTTTGAATGCTGTACTAAACTACAAAGTCAGTCATTCGTAAACAGAGGCTATGGGTCTTTGTTATTTAGAGCGCTCAAAATCAACTGTTAGTTAGCAGTTATCAACCAGTCTCTGTTCCGTCCAAACGTATTTGAAGCTAAACTGGGTGTTTTAGCAAAGCATACATTTACACACAATAGAAGTCTGAACAGCATCTCGCAGTGAACGCATGCTAATGCTTTGTTGTTTCTGTCACGTAGCAACTAATCTGAAGCCTCTACTTTCATTTATTCTATTTTCTGCTGAGGAATTGGAACAAAAGACCTGATTGAATGGGGGAACCGAGCAAAGTTTTGACTGCATGTTTGTGTGGTTCGACTTACAGAAGAGTTTGTTTGGTTTGCAAGCAGTGGCCCAGAGATTATTCCACTCGAGGGGGAAAATGAGTTTGCTATGATCATTCTAGAAGTGGTAGAGTTTGTTACTGATTGCCCAGGGCACTGAATGCTTATTTTAGGTGATGTATGCATTGTCACTGCTCAGCACGGCCTGCACTTTCTCACACTGGATATTCCCACCCCTGCATAACTTCACAACTGCCATGCACTTCCTGTGAGTGTTTTAATGCACGTTTCTTTACAGATAACACAAAGAGGGATTGAGAGTTTTTCAGTAAACCATTATAGTAGGTTTAAAGAGTATCATTAGCTTTTGTTGCCTTTATATAAGTTTTTCCTCATTTTTCCAACACCCCCCCAGTGCCCCCCATATGCTTATTTCTGGCCTGTGCCTTTTGCCCCATTTTTCCCCAAGGGTAAATAAACGGTGCATTCCAGCTGTCAGTCTGTCTGCTTATGCAACCGTTCGTTGTAATTTGTCTCTTATTGTATCTGTGAGTGGAGGTATTGGTTGGGGGTGCGTAATCGCTTCCAACTGAACTTTGTTCCATTGCAACGAGTCGTATATCCAGCCCTTCCCTCAACATTGTACTTTATCATTTGCCTTCTGATGTTTTATTATGCCTAGGGATGCACTGATATAGACACTCTGGCTGATACTAATAAATTACATTTGTTTTTACGTTATGGTTGTTGTTATTGCTTGTTTTCGAACAGAAGTCCTATTCACACTAAACTAAATCACATGTGTCGAGGGAAATAGGCTGTTAAACAAATTCTTGTACAACAGCTGCTGTAAAAAATCTGGTATAAAAATGAATGCCGTTTGAATCGGAAAATAACTCTGGGAATGCTCTCAGAATGTTGACTAACGTTCTCTTAGTTCTCGAGTTATCATTCCTAAACATTCAAAATAACATTTTTAACATTTTTGTTACCTAATAGAAGCATTAAGAAAATGTTCTTACAACTTGAAATTGTGAGCTTAAAATCCTAAAATCAGACCTAATACTAAACATTGAAAATAAAAACTGTGTTAATTACTCATCCCAATAGTGATATCAATATATCCCACACGACTGCTTTTACTCATCAGATCTGACCCTGTTTTCTCATTAACTGACTTTCATGTAGTTTGCATGAAAGCTTCCACTCAAGCCTTCATGTAAGATTTGAACAAGTAACAAACAGCAGAGGTCCATTGATTCCTCGGTTAAACTCCAAACGTGCCGTCAACTGACTTTTAACGTGCCTGTGAAAGTGTCAGAGTTAAATGATCCACAATGAGGTGACCTGGGAAATGGTGGAGCCAGGGAGCTTTTGTGAGGGAAGACAAAGCCGGAGACGGCACGCTGGGGTGGGAGAGGGAGACGGACACGGTGTGACCAGAGCGATGTTGTGAATCTCCCCAGGGACTTCTGGGTAAATGTTTATGCATGGCAACCTTTTGGAATGCTTACCAGTGGGGAGTTTTAATTGACCAGATCCTGCTCTGGTTTAGCCATCAGAGGTTGACTGGTACAAAAAGATGAGCTTGTGGGTGATCGCTCCAGTGCACACACACACGCACACACGCGCGTCAATCTAACATGTGTGTCTCATCGCACCAATTGAGAGTTTTGAAGGATTTACTTGGTACTAAGCCTCCCTGCCCAGCATCATACTTATACATCTGGTTTGTGTTTTGCAGCGTCTCTGTGTTGCCATACTGTATATGGAGGGCCAGGAGGGGGGGCATAGTTTAACTATAGTGCTCTTAGCTTGGTTAATGATCACACAGCTGTCTAGACTCATAAGCCTGTTATTAAGAGACAAGTGTTATAGCTCTGTGGTATACAGCCAGGATGTTCACTTTCGACAAAAACAATCCACTTGCTTCTGATGAAGTCGTTTTTTTCCCCCATTTATTTCCTCTTCATTAACCTGCGTGCCACGTGAAAAGAAAATGTTGGCGGTTGGGTGTTTTGACAGCTGCGTTCGCGAGATTTAAATCCCTGATTAATTTATAAAAGCATCATTTCACCCACGTGCTTCTCAGCGCCTTGTGGCGGCCTGCCGTCGGTTTCAACTCTAATTCTCCTCATGTGAAATTCGTAATCTCTCAACCTTTTCAAAGTGAACCGCAAACGCTTATTTTATACGACATGAATGAAGAACTCCGCAAGAAGTGGATCGAAACATTTCTGTGGGTCGAAATCTTTTTTGGTAGATTTATGTAACCTCAGAGCACAACCAGATGTAGGTAGCGCAGACTTACAACTGTGGCTCAGAGAGCTTTCTGTTGAATTGTAGTTGACATGAAGTACATGCACGGAAAAATCATTTATATAATAAATAATAATATATATAAAAAGCAATATTCCGTAAAGTTTTGATTTTAATTTAATGGTGGCTTTAAATGTTTTTGTTTTTTATTAATTTGTTAAACCACAAAATATAAACTGTAGCCCTTTACCTTTTAGTTATATTTTCATATATTATATCTCTGAAATATTGATGTTAAAAACAACAGTCATCTCTGTAATTAACCATTAAAATTTTAACTGTATTTTACTGTAAACCTAGTCTAAACCTGTTATACTAATGTAAATTTGAACGAGATTCTTTCGATTGACCTCAATGTCTTGTTTATTTGCTTTTTATTCATTTATTTCCGCTTATCGGAAGCGAGGGATGTAGTTTGTAGAACTACGCTGTGTGACCCCCCCCGGCTGGACCGTGCAGTATTGTAAGAGGGTTTCCTGTCTGCACAAGTGTCAGTTTGTCTGGTTGGCATGGGATATCCTACTAGTTAACTCGCTTCCTCATTAGCATGACACCTGCCTCACGGGACCACAGAATGATGTCGGTCTGATCTCACACCCCTCGCGTCAGGATATCACTCGTAACTCCAGGTTTAATGACGAAAAAGATTAGCTGCTCTACTCATCCCAGTCGTGGTGTTAAATGTGACCTCTGTAGATGGAAAAAAACAGATGAAGCAAGTAAACAACTGGCTATGGAAAATGCCTGGCTTGGCATTCACAGTGTGAATGTGCGCTTGGAGGATTACGGTGTAGTAAGTTCTCCTCGTACGCAGGAGGTGGTTATATCAGGAATGGAAAGCGGGAACGGGATCGGAAAAACATCGCTCTAATTGTAGGTCAACAGACCTGTGAAGTGTTTTTCTCTGCTAATGTTTTCATAGCATTAGAAATGAGGAATGTGTCCTTGAGCAAAAGCCTGTTTTTATAGTCGGCCCCTTCATGCTGCCCCTCCGGCCGGGCCTGTTAGCGCGTTAACAGCACAGACAGAATACGCGTTAGTACATTGGGCTGTTAGAGGAAAACAGGATTTTTCTTGCTCTTTTCAAATGAGTTTGATCTGCTGTGTGGATGTACACTGAGGTAAAGTGTGGAAAGTGTAGAAAAAGGCCCACTAGAAGTGAGAGAGAGGGAGAGAGAGAGAGAGAGAGAGACTGACAATGGGCATGTAAAAGCTTGTGTTGTTAAAGCTGCAATCTATAACAGTTTAGGTTAAAAGGAAACAAAAAGTTATCGAACAATTATGTAACAGATTCGTATTCCAAACGATCTCCATACCTCAGCCCAATTCGCAACTAGATTTTTTTTAGCATGATTTATAATTTGAGCTGTCATGCGTGATTTCAAAGTCAGTTTCACTTCAACCTGTATATAAAAAGTACGTAAACTGCAAAAAAGTTAATTGCAACTTTACAGTTCAAACAAAGGTGGCGATAGAGAGGGAGAAGTTACGGATTTCAGCTTTAAATCGGAAAAATGTTACGGGACAATACGACCTACATGTAATTCATTAAGTGCCTCCTTACCGGGGACGGCGCACTTCAAGTGCCATTAAACGACCTCCTTGAAACCACCATTTTGTTTAGTGATCCTACGAAGCGACCGACTCTCCTGTCATTTCCATTTAGCCGTCCCACATTTATTGCGAGCCTCTGAAAGGCATCATTGTGCTGGCAATAGTGTTGTAAACTTGTCATTGCAGCGTGTGAGAGATGCTGGAATGGATTTGGAGAGAAAGAGAAAGTAATTCCCCTCTTTATTACCTCCATATGAGCAGTTGCTTCGTAATAATGGGTTCCTGTTACAGTTGTCCTGTTACAATTCGTTCCCATTGCGGTGGAACCACACAGTGAAAACCTGCGCAGTTGTATCTTTACCTTCCGTACAGCTCTCTTAATAGTGAGCGCCAGCTGTTTCCCGCCGTTCAGATGTCGGTTGTGGCTCTCGGCCTGTGGAGTGAACCAGAACTATATAGGTTTTGCTCGTCATAAATGGACCGTTTAGGGTGGTGATCGCGGAATCCGTTTTTTTAAATTGTTTATCTATATAGACAATATATCTCTGTCAATTTTATACTCCCAAAAGTAGCCTAATTACCTGCTTAATGTGGAAACCTGAAACTTAATAGTCAACTGAAAAGCATGTTAAAAAATCATTGCAATATTAATGATTCTTAAATTTGCATCACATTACGTCTGTCAGGCTCAGAGCAAGGCCTCTCTTCTGCACAGTAGGTTTTGGGGGACATTGCAGAAGGTCTAATTTCTCCACCTTGTTTTCATGAGGTTTTACAAATAAAGCATGGACAGCCAAAGATAGCCTGAGGCCACAGAGAGAGAGGGGGGGGGAAGGTGGACTGTGATGGAGAGAGATATGTCTTCAAGCAGTTTGTGTGAAGACAGAAAACTGCATCAACCGTAACATGTTTGAACATGAAAACAAGATTTTGGAACAGACAACCACGTACTGGAAAAGCTATGATTTAGAAAAGAAATATCAAGCTCTCATCTCCAAAGGTAATCGCAATGCATGGGCGTCGTATACCAGAAATGGGGAGTAGGCTCATTAAATGCTCATTCCACGAAGGTTTCGAGCAATACTCATTTGGAGCCAGGCTTGATGTTTTATCACCATCTGCACGGTGCTGTTCCTATGAAAGCTAGCCAAACATTTAGTTAGGTCAGGCTGTCTTGTACCTCAGGCCGCAAGTGGGGAAAATGGTACTTTTCAAATAGTAGTTTCCTTCCTACTGTGGTAATTGTAGCTTGTGTTTGTGTAAAGATTGTAGTCCGTGGTGTTTTGTACTTTGTGTTTTACTTTGTGTCTCTTCATCGCTAAGTGGGATTTGTATCCAATAATTTCTTTTTTGTTATCGTTTTCTCATCTGTACTTTCTGTAGTTTATTGTTCAAACTTTTTTTGGTGGATAATTTTAGTTATAGTTGAGCTATTTTTTGTAATGGCTCAACTATAACTGTGAACGCTATTAAAAACGCTTTTTAAGAAACGACAAATTATGATTGGGCTTTTTTTAGTCATTCATTTGCATACTGAATTGTGATTGGTCTTTTTTTCCTGTATTTGGTGTTATGTGTTGCAAAGCCGCTATGGTGCTGGTAGCTGGGAACTGGCTTGACGTAGGGTTATTTTTTTAAATAAGAAGCTGAATGTTGATTCCTCACAGCTTATATCAACATGAAATGATGACTGTGAGCAGAACGGATGAAGTCAATGATACTCACGCTGGCATATGGAAGTTGCCGCTTGTGTCTTATTAGACAGACAACAGGGAAGCCCATTACTCTGCTGTTTTTGGCAACGGCATGTTGATGTGCTGGCCAGAGCGATTTATAGTGCGGGCCTGAAATAATCCCCCAGAGAATTTATGACTTCTGACTCGGAGGGCCCAGGGCTGTGATTGAGCGTGTGTGTGTGTGGGTGGTGGGTTTGCTGGTCAGTTCCCTGCAGGGTCACAGTGCATGGCCTCTCTCAGAGGAGTGGCTGTTAACCTTTGACCCTGGTGGTTAAGCTTGCGGGCTGAAGTCTGTCTGGGGCCGGGGCCACATCATGGCTGAGGAAGAAGGAAAGAGGAACACGGAGGGGGGTGTCAGGACTAATCTGGGTTTTGTCCACAGGGCAATTTCCATCCCCTCATCTGCCAGCAACACAGAATGTTCTTAAGCCTGTGGAACAGGAAGTGACTTATCAGACAGCAACAACAAATGGTGCTATAGGATTTACAGTCAGGTGGTTTACTCGTAGTGATTATATATATATAGATGGAAATAGATTTTAACTTCATATTATTCCTGTCAGAAAGTTTGGCTTCACATTGAAGGCGGTATGAAATCACTAAAAGCTTTCTCCACATGTTTAATGGATTTCTGCCATGGTTGGATTTGTGCAAGCAAGCATATTGACCCGCCTCCTAAAGATGGCGGCATTGATTATTGAAGTCAAAGTAATGAGCGCACAAAAAATAAAGGGTGATGATGTCATTAAAATCAGACCACCCACTTAACTTTAACCTCTTCCTGTGGCATAACACAGTGGGCTTTAAGCATGGAATGCATTTAAATATGCCTTTGTCGGGACAACCGAGGGAGGGACAAATACCAAAAGTATTTATGTAAGTCTCAGAATAGAAACACTGTTCAATTTTGGTCAACAAATGTTTATCTGTACCACTTAAAGCTGCAACCTTTGTTTTTGGGTTAATAATGAACAAACATCAGTTATTGAGCAGGTACATAACCCATCAGCTGTTGGGTCTAATTTGGCTTCATTTGATTAAAAAAATAATCAATGTAAAGTAACCTGCAGTTCTATTTTTCAAACAGAGATGGCAGTAGAGAGGTGAAAGTCACGGATTGCGGCTTTAAAACTCAAGTGTGTAATTTTTGTAGGCTGATGTACTGGTAACATGTAAATGCTATGGGGCTTCCAAAATATTACTTGGTTGGTTTGAGTGGTCCGATATGTCAACTTCTGGATTGACCAGTGCGTTAGATAGCACTAGTAGTGCAAAAATGACTCAATCTGCCTTTGACCAATGAAGGCTGAACGTTTATGTAATATTGACTCATATTAAACCCTTATTGCTGGTGATTGTTTTGAGTGGTTTATGGTTTGTACTGGAATGGCCTGTAGTTCTGAATATGAACGGTTTCTCCCTATTCAGCAGATTACTTTTACATTCTGTTCCATTTTGTGTTTTTCCTAGAATATTTGCTTTGCTTTTTCAGGTTAGGGTCTCTCTTTCCAAACGCCCGTATACAAAGAGCTGTGTGTAGGGCTGAGCTAAGATGTACAGGTCTGCATGAACCTGATGCCAAGTGTGTGTGTGAGTGAGTGATTTGGATGGGGTCCCAGTGGAGTTGAGGGGTGCAGCTGCTCAGGGGCCTTGGTGGGGTGAAGGTGCTGCTCTTTCTCAGCTTTTAAACTCCCTCAGGCTCCTTGTTTTCAGTGATGCACAGAAATGAACATTCTTGGGCAAACCGCATATTCTAAACTCAACTGAAAGCGTTCATTTTAAATGACCAGTTTCTTAATACAATAACATCTATGCTGTCGCCACTTTTACAGTAAGCAACGTTTTAACTGTAATTAACCGTATAAATGTAAAAAGCTACGCATATTGCTCAATGCAATTTTGAATAAACAAGTTTTATTCCAAACAGAATAGATATGGTAAACGAATACTTAAACGATTCACAAAACCAACACATTTTTTTGGCTAATCAAACTTTTGTTGGTTGCGTTCCTGTAGGTATTTTTTTATGTAGAAAAAAACCTGCTCATTTGCATGATCATTTGATGCTCCAGTCAAACGTCCAATCATAAGCACCTGCATTTGTTAAAAGCAGACCATCGTCATGCACAGGCTGTCCCTTCCCACACAATAACACACACTGCGGCTCCTTCCAATCCACCCATGTAAGATAAACTCTGGCAGTGACGATTCCTCTTGCATGTTTTGTGGTGTTGGTAATTATTTGCAAGCTCTCATCAGCTCTCATTTTCACCCACGCTGATGCGTTTAGCAGATGATACGAGCCGCGTCACTGATATCTGTGCGCATGTGACAATGCCTCATGCCGCCCAGCGAACGGGGAACATTCTCAGAACCTTAGCTAATGTTCTTTTAAAGTTCTCCCAAAGTTATCAAAAATGTTCTTGCTATATTGTTAGTAAAATGTTTTTGCTAATTATATATATATATATATATATATATATATATATACTGCTTTCTCTTTCTCTCTCTCAAGCAATGGACAAGGCTTGCTTGTCCGTTGTTTTTTATTACTAACTGTTTAGAATAAAATACTTGAAGTTTAATTGAGAAAAGTTATTCAATAAAATTGATTTTAGCATATTGTGTTTCGCTTTGCAGAAAGAAGAAATTGCTCAGGTATCTACTTCAGTGAGTTTGGCATCATGACCACCTTAGTGTGTAGTGTACTATTTAGAGTGGCCAGTCTTGCTGAACAGCAGCAGGGGAAGCCAAACCGCCTGTCGGAGTCCAGTCCTCTGAAAGGACCCTTGTGTTCCCCTAAATTCCAACAACCGCATTAAAAAGAAAAACAAAACGTTATTGCAGCTGTGACTGCACAGTCCTACCAGCTCACACTGTCTGTTAATGTGACGCCTTGTTTAATCCAGCCACTCGCTGTTCTCAGTGCTGTTTACTTGATTGTCGCAGTGTGGACTTGTTTTCTAAATGGTGAACCAAGGAGGGGGTCTGGCATCGCTCACAACTTTTCTAATTTAATACAGTTGTTCAGTACAAACTAAATATACTCATTCTGGTTTAATGAACAGCATGCATTTAGTTCCACACATTGGTGCAAAACCCGACCCATGATCATCCCAGCATGATATGAATGTGTTCCAAAGACCACCTTGTGTTTGTCAATGGGAGCAATGAAAACTGACCTTTTGTACCAAGAGGTTATTTTTCAGGCCTAAACCAGATTTTGAATCCCAACATATGCCTAAACGTATTAAATATACTATTTAGCAAACAAAAATACTAATGTTACCTTATTTGTATTTCCTGTCGTTTTACTTACCTACCAACCTATTGCTTTTGTTTTGGTCATGTTCCAATGAACGTATCTGTTCCATTGGTTCCAATGCTCTACTTATTTTCTCTCCCTTTCTCAGGAGCCCATCTGAAGGTCTGTCCTCAAGGTTTCTCCTGCTGTACTCTAGAGATGGAGGAGAAGTTGAGTCAGCAGAGCCGCACGGACCTTAAAGCCCCCGTCCATCAGCTCAGCTCCAACCTTCAGAGCACCTTCACCCAGAGACACCGTCACTTTGACCGTCAGTACACCACCTCCTACACCCACACACTCCCACAAATCTAACCAATCAGAATGCTTGGTTTCATTTATGTGCACTTTCATATATGCGCACATCTTTACACGCAGATCCCTGCACACACGCACGGAAAGAGCTCCGATTCACTCGCGCTGGTGTATAATATTTAGAAAAAGTACAGCTTATAAACTCTAACTTTGTTTTGTGACGAGGTAAAGTGAGGGCCAGGGTTGTGTCAGGGAGGCAGGGGGTGAGTGTTGTATTGTGGGTTCTCGGTTTGGGTTTGACTATTGTTAAACCCCAAGCTATTATTGGCTAATTGTTTGAATCAATTATGCTGCTGTACAGTCTCAATCCCCGCCCCCCCGCACACATGTTCAGTTTTGACGGACACCCCCACCTGCCCACGCACCAGAGATTGGCAGTCTACACATCCATCTCCACACCTGTCCCTCAACATCCCGCAATCACCTGCCACACACGCATACTTCCAGGCTTGCAGACAGACCACACACGCACATGCATAAGCCAGGCTTCCTCTCAGCATTGCATGTGGCAGTGAATATCAGGCTGGGAGCGCAGGATCAGGTTTCTCCAGTGCAGGGCAGAGGGTGCATGGGAACATGCATCTACACTGCTGACTCACTTAAGAGGGGAAAACCCCGCAGACACTCTCCGCCAGCTATCAAACACCAGCTCGTGGTTTCAAGGCAGTTTTATGTTCTCCTTTTTCTTCATGCTGTAATGTTGTATAAGACACATGTCAAACAGAGAAGAATTAAGACAAACCGAAGCCCCAATCACACAGATCCAAATAAGTCCGGCTTTAGTGTTTATCTTCAGTTCATCAGGATACATTTGCAGAATGACTAGAGGTCAAAGCAAGCCAGGATTGTATTGAGATGAAACAGTGAGCTGGTGTTTGGATTGATGGTTGATGATAGGACAAAATGGCAGAATAAATTAAGTGCCCATGGTGCATTTCCCTCCAGCCGAATGCTCGCACGTGATTCGTCAACCATGCTCTCAGCCAAAGTTCCTCTCGGTTTGATAATAAGGCCACCTCTCGTTAACATAGCTCTGTTTCTATAGCAAAGGACTCCAGGGTTTTAAATGGACTGACTAAAGTGTCGTGTGTCATGTGGTTGCCTGAATCACACTCATGGAACATGTGTAATATCTTATGATGTGAGGTGTTGTGCTGTAGTGCTGTGTTTTCTCATCACAGAATTAGCACAGCATGAATATACTATTGAAGTTTTAACAAATTGAATTTAAATGACACGTAGCCTTTAAGTAAGTGGGCAGTTTCTCCTTTGTGTGCAGTTGTGACCAACAAGTCAGACTTGTAACCAGAAGGTCACGAGTTTAATTCCCAATGCTGGCAGGAAACAACCGAGGTGCCCTTGAGCAAGGTGTGTGTTTATGTTTTGCAGTGTGTGTGTTCACTACTCCAGTGTGTGTCAGCACATCACTTTACTTCCTTTTTAAATGAGCGCAGTGGACGTCTTTTTTAATTAATGAAATAGTTGCGGGTATTAAACTGCATTATACTGCAAAGCTTAATTTTTCATGTTAAAATTAAGTTTGTGTAAGGTGTCTGTACTTTCTGAAGTCCCCAGTATGGCGTACCGGAGGAGAATTATGGAGGTGAAGGGATGCAGGGGACATTAATGAGAACGAATGGTGACTGGATCTGTTCTCATGATTGGATGTTGGTGTGAATGTAAAATGAAAGTGAGAGTTCAGGGAGTGAATGGTAACAGGGATGGTGTGTATTGCAGCCAGATGTGAGCAGGAATGTGACGTGTCGGAATGCGGCGGTTGCCAGATCCTGCCCGCCTCCTCCCCTGCGCTTTTTCTCTCTTGCCTTTTGTTCCTGTTCTCCCCCTTTTCTCTCTGCCATCGGTCTGTTATGCCTTTCATTTCTCCTCCATCTCCAGGTTCTCAGGTCTTTTGAACTCACCGTGGGAATTCACTCTGAATTGCCAGTCTGTGTTAAATGTACACTAGACCCTGTCATGTGACTTAATGAGCTAAACAGCCTTAAAATACCAATAGCTTTTATACCTTCCAACAAAGACGCTCTCAATACATTCTTTCATTCCACATAAGTATTGTCTTCACTATAGAAATGGCCAAGGTGTAAATGAGATTCTTGGGTCTCTTTGAGAGGTTAGAAGTTCTCGCCACAAAAGATGTTTTACTTGTAGCTCTTGTGTTTACAATGAGGTACGTCTGAACAGACGTTTCCTCTGGGGTGCAGAGGTGAATGTTTATAGTAGCTGACAGGGATGTGGAGACACAGCTAACGGGGACCGTTTTCAGAACATTGGCTAATGTTCTCTCAAAGTTATCAAAAACGTTCTTGAAATTCTTAGTAGAATTTGTGTATATAGAATGTTTTATGTATATAAATAAATATCTATATACATTTATATACACACACACACACACACACACACACACACACACACATATACACAGATATATAGATATACATATATATATATATATATATATCAAAAACATTATTATTAAGTTTTTAATGGAGTGTTTGAATAACGTTACTGTAACCAAACAGTAGCAATAACGCAATGTCTAAAAACAAGGACTAGAACTAGAACTTTTAAAATAACCTTTTTATTACTTATCGGAAACGTTAGGGAAACATTCTTACAACTTAAAATTTTTAGCTGGGAAAATACATTTTTTGTTAGTTTGGTTGTTAAAAAAACAAAGGCCTGGAGTTGAACTATTTTTAAATCGACAGTTTAACGACAGAAAAAGCAACAAAGACAGAAAAGCAACGCTCACAGCCGAGACCCTCAAAGCTTGAGTTGCAGCCTAAGCCAACATCACTATTTAACTAGTCTGTTATTGGATGACTAGTTGGTTGCCATGGCCCATCTCTTGTAGTTGTAGGAGATGGTAATGAACACTAAATGGAAACACACAAATTGCTCAGCAGGAAATGCGGTAGAGACGTTCACTATCAGCAAAGCAACTAGATGTAATTAAGATTAATTCAATTTAAGCGCACACACATAGTGGTAGAGCGGTAGTCATTGCTTTGAAAGTCTCAAGGTTGGAGTCACGGGAAATTAAGTCCTCTACCAGAAATAGTTTTTCTCTGGAGATTGTGTGTTTTCCTCCCTGTGTATCCGGTCTGGACCTAGGTGAATGCTGTCTAGAGAATCCCTGTGCCATGGGATTCAGGATTAATTCTCATCTTCGACACCTCAGCAGGGGGTTTTGAAATCCCACAAGGAAAGAAAGAAGCTGAGCAACTAATTGGCACAAATGGGGAACAATTACTGCCTGGGATAAAGTGAGGAATGGAGGATAAGTTAGGATGGAGGGTGGGACGATGATTGGAGTGGACTGGAGTCTGGAATTTTTCCCTCTGAATGTTTGAGAAACATGTTCAAACTCTCAGGGTTTTGGGACCAGTTTTAAAGCGTTTGCTGAAGTGTGTCTAAACACATTTTCTGCTCCCCTTAATAGACAATGTAACATAGTGCTGTAAGTCTCCAGGCAAGCACCTTTGTGTTTAACCTTTCACACACATTTCCAAACCAATGACTGTGCGGGAAACGCATTTTAATGGAAAAATCAGAAGGGAGGGCCACCGCCTGCTTTCTTGGCAGACTCCTGTGTATCATAAAGTCTCTTTTAATGATGAAGTAGGACACTTGAATAATGCGCCCCTCGAATGCTAATGCTAACAACGCTTGGTCCTAAAATCTAAACAGTTATGTTGGGAAGGATGTAAAGAGGAAGACACGTGGAAGGGTATTGAGTGGCTTGCCTGGCTATGCCGATTAGCATAGTTTAACCTTTTAGTTGGGTTATAATTGTCTCTAGTTACTCTTGAGATGTCGTGTCTTGATGCATATGCATTTCTGCAGGAATCTGAAAATTTCTGCTGAAAAGTTTTCCCAAAGCTACAAGAAGTCAGTCTACTTGACATTGATTTAACATACATTTCCTTAAAGCGGTCTTCTGACAAGTGGTTCATATAAATTAATGTTTTCTTTGATAACGACACGTTGACGTGCAAACCTGGAAACTTCTCCTCTCCTCATCCCAAACTCTTTCTCTGCTATTACTTTTTCCTGTTTTTTCCTCTGCCCCCCACGGCTCTGTTCCCTGACTTTAAACTTGTGACAGCTCTGGCATTCCTGGCTATCAGGAAAGGGGCGGGTACGGTGGCCCTTAAGGTTTAATCTCTGTCAATGGAGCATGGAGCCGGGTGCCTTCTATCTTTCTCCCTGTGTGGGGCCAGGGGCCGAGGACTATTCGTGGGAGGGGAGCTAAACGCAAGGGCTGCAATGTTTCCGGTATCCGTGGTTACACAGCAGGATGGGGGCATTTAAAAAAGCCCCCAAACATGCTTGTGTTCCCCCCTCTTCATTTTGCTTCATTTTGGAATTGACAGCAGCGTGGCAGCTCGGTTTGTGTGTTTTGTTTGTTTATAAACCTGAGGTGTCTTGTTTGCGTTGATGAAGCCTTCGGCAGTGAAAGACAATTTACGAGAATGTTAGGCGGCACTTTCACGTAGCCACTTAACACTTCAAAGTCTCACGCATTATGCGGAGGGCATCTGTGCTGCGGGGCTTTTTTGAACGTGGAAAGGTAATATAAAAGCGAGAAACAAATGGCGCGTTTTGTGTGTGCAACACGTGTGGGCGCGGGAAAGAGGTGAAGCATTTTTTTGGAATTCTCGTTTTTTTTTCAAATTAAAAGTAGCATTGTGAGGAGAGGGTTCCATGGGAGAGAGTAGCTGGATTATTTGGGAAGCCTAGGGGGGAAGGGGGGGTCTGACATTCCACAGGATGAAGTAGGTCATTGTTCGCCATCTCCAATGAAGAGAGTCTTCTGAAGGCACTGATGAACTGAAGCAGAGAAGAGTCAGCGAGTGCGAGGGGTTCGGGGTGGGGGGCGGTGGGGGGGGTGTACAGGTCCGTTTTTTTGGGGAGGGGTCTGGCATTATTCAGTAATCCTATTGAAAGGCCTTCTGAAGGACGGCGCGAGAGAAGCGCAGAGAGGGAAAAAAGCGAATGGAATGTGACAACAGGAAAATGCCATTGATAGCGGTCAGCCTCAAGCGGCACGATGGGCGAGACGTTACCTATTTGAACCCGCCAGCTGCCCTTCATCCTTTTCTGCCTTTTCTGTTGATGCTTTTTGCGCTCTCAGCTCTTTTTCCTCAGATACAAAATGTTATTTTCCTGGAACACGAATGTGAGTGTTTGGTCAAATGGAATATGCATTAATCTGTTTAGATAATAACCGTGCGCTTTTCTGTCCTCCCTGGCAGATCTGGTAGGTTTTCCAGTCATTCAGAGTGAGTTGGGCTGAAGGCTCTGAGGAGCACTAAATCACTCTCTCCCGAGTATCATTGCAATGACAAAGTAATGGACGCGCTGCCAGCTCAAGTTTCACAGTTAATACAAATGAACCTAAACGTGTTGGAGTTGACAGTCTGTGCGTTTTATTTTCTTGCTTGCACACTCTGTCCCATGTTACACGTGCTCAGAACGATCATATCTGTTATATTTGTGTTCATGGTACACATTCTTTTAAAGATAAGATATAGAGACATCTTACCTCTTATCGCTGATCAAATACTTTAAAGATATGAGGGCTTGCCAAAAATACTCATCTGAAAATGTTTTTACGTAAGTACTGCATGGAAATTTCCTCAATCATGTAGTTGCGGGTATAGCTCACCTAAAAAAAAATTCTTCAGTGTAACACAAGGATTAAATTGTGAAAAAAAAGTCCCATTGTCTCCCACACAAACAACAATGCCAGCAAATAACATGCAACAGTCTAATTACAAACTGTATCACCTTCGGTACATGTACTAATTTTGACGCTATTGGTCCTTCACAGAGTTCTTCAGAGAGCTGCTGAACAATGCTGAGAAATCCCTCCATGACATGTTCGTGCGGACCTACGGCTTGATGTACGTGAAGAACGCCGAGCTTTTCAAGCATTTCTTTCAGGAGCTTCGCCGCTACTATTCCCACGGGAGCAGTGCCGTCAACCTGGACGACATGCTAACGGAATTCTGGGCGGAGCTTCTGGAACGCATGTTCAGATTGGTCAACGTGCAGTACGAGTTCAGCGACTCGTACATGGACTGCGTCAGCAGACACATGGAGCAGCTCAAGCCCTTCGGTGATGTTCCACGCAAGCTTCGCCTGCAGTTGACTCGTTCCTTCATCGCGGCCCGCACGTTCACCCGCGGCCTGGCGCTCATGCCCGAGGTGGTGGGCAAAGTCTCCACGGTGAGATTTTGGGGGTTTGCGGGGTTGCATTGGAAGGTTTGTTTAGCTTGGTTTTGTTTACTGAGCGAGTCAAAGATCAGGGGCAGCAGATCAAAAGAACTAAAGTTTTCTACTGGGTTTATCAGTATGTAAAGGTGGACACCTGGTTGGCTAATCTTGTAGCTTTAAAGGATCAGAGGCCAAGGCAGCTCAGTGTGTAGAGTGAGCAAAAGCAATAGAGCCTCAGAGACAACTTGTGAAAACTCAACTTTAGCATTGACCTTATAAAAGGTGGCAGGGTCGGTAATTCTCTTTGTTCAGTGTTTAATCAGCAACATCAGTCATATGAATTAGGTTATAGACTCATTAACCTTTTCGTCTGGTGTCTCAATATCTGTTTTGCTGACCGTGCTAACCGTCCTCTCCCCTCTTCTTGTCCCTCAGGTAAGCGCTTCTCCGAACTGTGTACGTGCAGCTATGAAAATGTTATACTGCCCGTACTGCACTGGCCAGGTAGCACTGAAGCCCTGCAAGAACTATTGTCTCAACGTCATGCGTGGATGCCTGGCCAATCAGGCGGACCTGGACACAGAGTGGAATAACTTTCTGGGTGAGTAAATCTTTGGGCCCTTTCACACTTAGAGCTGTTTCGGATCTGTGTCCAGTTTATTTGACAGACCAGTTCATTTGGTTTATGTAAAAGCAGTTTTCTAATTGGTAACAAACAATCTTTAATAACTCATAAAAACCTATGACCTATAACTTGCATCTCTCATAAAAACCTATGACCTATAACTTGCATCTTTGTATTCTCCTGGTCACACTTATTATAGTGGCATAATGGAATTCATTTCTCATTGCTGCTTGTCTCTGAAAAAATGTCTTTGGAGAGCAGCTCGCATTCTTTGTCTTTCATGAAATGCATCCAAAACAGGCAAATACACGCATTGTTCTTTGGGTATAGTTAAAATTCAAAGAAAGATCAAAAAGTTCAATAACACGGAGAAACTGCTATCTTCACTTCCTCAGTGGTTTCCTAGTAACAGTGGTAAACAGCTGCCACTAGTTCTCACAGGGGTACTTACATTGATGATGTAAACGTACAGTGCTTCAAATCCCAAAGTTTCATGTGAACAGAAACCTGCTGAACTCTGCTGATCAAACGAGTCTAAGTGCGAAAACAGCTTTTGAATAGCTAAAGTAGTTGATTTATTACTGAACCAGTACATGGAACCAATTTTCCACACAAAGCAGGAGTCTAATTTTATGAGTATAATAAGTACAGATTAAAAATGAATGGGTCATGTTAAAATGGCTACAGTTTTTCCAATTGCTCAGAGGCCAAAACCATTTGTGAAGCCTCAGCTAAAGTTAAATTAGAAGTGAATGCTAGGGCGCTGCTCTAGTTTTTCCTTGTGTGTTTCACGAAGTGCAACCTGCAACTTGCAGGTCCTACCACACAAGCTTGTGCGCTCTTGCAAACGGTTGCTGGCTCACATGACTCTGGGACTGGCTTTGCTCACCCTGCCTGTCAACTTTGGGGGGAGCCTTAATTGGGGCACCTTGTTCAGGCCTCTAACTGTTTAACAAGCTATTTGCACAACAGGCCCTGGTTCTTTATGATGTCAGTCTCATCAGCCAACTGTATGCTTCCCTCTAGTGGCAGAAATATGCTACAGCATCAAGCATATTTGTTTGGTCGTGGATGTTTGAGATTTATTGCTCTGCATAGTTTTCTTGTCAATTTCAACCGTCTTCACTTGTTTTGAGGCATTTTTCTTTATTAACATTGCTGTTGGAATTTAGATGCCATGTTGGGTCTTGCTGAAAGACTGGAGGGGCCTTTTAACTTCGAGTCTGTCATGGATCCCATAGACGTGAAGATTTCTGATGCCATCATGAACATGCAGGAGAACAGCATACAGGTCTCACAGAAGGTCAGTGAGTTATGGTATTTTTGAGTGTTTTCAAAACATTTATGTTTGGATTCATGCTGTGTCCTGACACGTTAACTTCAGAGTGCTGTGCTGCGCTTGTCGAATGTGGTGAATATTTATGGTTACTTGTATCTTTCAGGTGTTCCAGGGTTGTGGGCAGCCTAAACCCAACATGGCTTTCCGAACAAAGCGCTCTCCCAAAGACTCAGGATTCCCTGGGCGCTTCCGACCCTACAGCCCTGATGCCAGACCCACCACTGCAGCTGGCACCAGCTTGGACCGATTGGTAAGAACATACTGCCCACTTATTTACCCTCTTACAGCTCCCCCAAACAACAACTTGTTGTTGATTTTTTTAGCTCAAACATGTTTGATACTATATGTTTGTTTACCAGTTGACAGATGCCAAAAAGAAGCTAAAACATGCCAAGAAGTTCTGGTCCACACTTCCAGAAACAGTCTGTGCTGGAGACAGGGTCACCATGGGTGATGAGTGCTGGAATGGCACGGCCAAAAGCAGGTATGATAAGATCTCTCCATTCCTTGCTGAACCTGCTATCTGCATCAAACTTGGTTCGCTCAACCTTTTCTTTATTCACATGCAGGTATGAATCTGTCGTCATTGGCAACGGCTTAGCCAATCAGGTTGCCAATCCTGATGTTGAAGTTGACATCACCAAACCAGACATGGTTATTCGTCGACAGATTGCAGTGTTGAAAGAAATGACTAGCTGGCTAAAGGCTGCCTACACTGGCAACGACATCTCATTTGTCAACGGTGTGTTGCGTTCCTACGTACCTGTTGTAGTTTTAAAAAATGCATGAATTTTTATTTTTGTGTGTGCTGTCCCTTTAAATTCTAATCAGTAATCTCATCTGGTTCCTCAGAGGATGCTGGAAGCGGAGAGGAAAGCGGAAGTACATGTGACCCTCCCAATTGCGACAGTGATGAAGACATCTACTTCTCCACACCTTCACCTGTTAAGCCACGTCTCAACAAGCTTAACAGTGGCGGCCAATCCTCTGGTGGAACCCAGCTGGCACCCTGCAGTCTGGCACTGGCAGTGGCAGCTCTCCTGCTGGCCATGCTCGCCCTCCACACAAGATAAAACTGGCCAAGTGTGAAAGAGGACGAGTGTTTGTAAGAAATTTGAAAGCGAGAGCAGAAAACTGCTAAAGGACAATACAGTAACTGCTTTCAGGATCTGCCTCTACCTGCCACTTGGAGAAGACACTCAAGTTATTAATATTCGAATAACTTCACTTCAGTGTATTTTTATTTGTTTATAAGAACGGACTTCATTTATGTACAGCTATACGTTTCCATGCAGCATTACACTCTCGTTCAGTCTCTCCGCTGAGTTTTGTTGTTTTTAACATCTGTAGTAGTGTTCAGAATTGTGTTCATTTCGGTTACGGTTCTAAATACGTGTTAGTGACTGGTGTTTATCTGAAAGTAGGTCAGGTTGTGTGTGTGTGTACGTCTGTGATTGTGTGAGTGGTACATATGAACAGCTGTGTATATCATCCGAGCCCATAAATAATTAATCGACCCATATAACACACGTATAAACTGATTTAAGCAGATCTGTATGAAGTACTAATTAGACAGACTTTTTAAACCATTTTAAGTAAGAGAGTGTGTGTGTGTGTGTGTGTGTGTGTCTGGTTGGTCACGTGTGCTTAGCTGCAGAGCATATATTAGTTCCTGGATGTTACTGAGGTAGAGAGACATCTGAAAAAACATAAAGGAATGTGTGTGAATATAGTTCTGCCTTGATGAGTGAAATCAGAGAGGCTTTAACACCCAAGCATGGGAAAGAACGTTCTAGAATGTTCTAGCTAAGAGGTTTGAATTATTTTGTTACGGAGTTAATCAATTTTTATTTGGCAGGGTGTTTTAATTTTCAAGCCAGTTTCAGAGCCCTCATTTCATATCGCCCCATATACCTTCAGTGGTTCAGTGACAAAATAACTTGAGAGTATAGTAATTGTGTGGACTGTCACAAAAGGAGCTTGGGTAAGGTAAGGTATATATGTCTGATCTGAAAGTAGATTGATGAAGAGACTTTTGTTTGCTCCCTCATACAGCGTACACATGTATCCTGCATGATGCGGACGGTGTGATCTGTGTAAAGTTGCTGTTTTTAGCGCACGGATGATTATTTATGAACTTACAGGAGGGCCAGCTAGGCGAGAGGCAGATGGCTTCAGATTGAGTCGTCAGGTTTGAAATGAACAGTGATGAATTTTACACGGGGTTTATGTGGAGGTTTTTATTTAGCTGGAAGTTTATTGTAAGGTATGACTTTTATAAAACTACACGATAGGTACTGCAGCGGATACACTCAGCTAGAATGGCAAAACCGGTGCTGATTTGGGGTGGATGGCCTCTTCTTTTGGATTTCCAACCTTTGTTCATTCCCATTTTATTTCATCTGTAAGTTGTCGCGCATTGTCACAAAGCTTCATAATCAGAAATCATCTTCGGTACGGTATATGAAATCATTCCTCACTGTGCACTGTGTGTGTGGTACGATCCAACACCAGTGAACTGATTCATGTCTTTTTCTTAATGATTTTTAAGTGATAACATATGATTTTACATATTCTGGTTTCCTCAGTTGTGTACTCCCCACTGAAGAGCTTTGTACCCCTCTCAAAAAACTATCCCCCCTCATTCTTGTACAGTAAGTTATTTAACCACACATCTCTTTCAGAGGCATTTGCTCTACTAGGTATCTTAATATCAGTATTCAGAATATTTATATCTGTAGGGAAATGCATTCTAATGATTTTACAATTGGTGGTTTTATATTGGCTACAGATTTCATGTAATGTAATATTTAGAGTTTGTAAAACAAAGCTACCGTAATCTTTTTATCTTCATTATAGTTTAATGTAAGGGGATTGTGAAAATTGTACACGCTGATGCAAGGACAGGGCTGGCCATTCGTTCTTGATTGTTCCTGATGATGTCACATGCACTTTTGATTGGCATTCAGATACCTCACAGCAAGAGAGTTTTAAATGATGCTTTTAATCACAAATCTGCAACATGTATTATGGCTTAATGCATTTTGGTTTATACTTTTATTTTTGTTTATTCATTTGTTGCTTCATTCAGCACCATGAATGAATGGCCAGTCCTAAGACACGGAAAGAAATTGGTAAAGATATCTGTACAGCAGTAATGCTCCACACCTTATATTGGTGATGTATTTTTGACCAGGCTGATTTGTGGAGGCAATATGCATTTTTTGTTCTTTCATATGACCCAAAGCTTCCTGCAGCCACCGATGTAGATGGCACTGATGTAAAGACCAGGAAAAGGAAGCGTCTTGTTCTCAAACTAAAGATGACATGACAAATCGGGACATGGACACTTGATTGCAAAGGACTAGTTCCTGATCCAGTGTCACCTTCAGTCTGAATGCTGAACTTTAGATGGACGGATTGCAGTTGCCTGCTGCCCTGTACATCAGTGATGGAGAGAGAGGGACAAAAGACAGACAGAAAGAAATTGTAAATAATGAGCAGTCGTTTTAGTGGTCTCTGAGAGATGTTCATCAGATTTTACCCATTCAGAGTATCTGCTTAATATGGGGAAAAACAAAGAGATAGATGCTAAAAATGTAAGAGAAAAGTTATATTAAACATTTCCTAGTCTTGTTAAAATAAAGACTGCAGATATTTAAATGTGTGTCGTGTTGGTTTCGCTCTACCTTATTAATACCCTGTCATTACTGTGTAAATTATATTATTAAAGTTTAAGTGACCCAGTAAACACCAAAGCAAAAGCCTGGCCTAAAATAATCATGACCATTGATTAATCACAGCCATTAATTATGCTGCTGGGTTAAATATTTAATGTTTCCAACTGCACATCTGGAAAAAAACTTAAAATTAAAAAATGGCCATATTAGCATTAATTAGCCAACACTGGATAACTGAAAACTACCAGCTTTAATTTAAGTGTAATTTATTGTTTATAACCTTTCTTTGAATAGTAAATAATTGAGATCAGTGATCATGCAGAACACAATAGCTACACAGGCTCCTTTGTTACACTACATGTTGATAAATGGTATATTCTAGAGTACAAGAGTAAGAGAACAAAGAGCAATAGAGGGAAAACAACCCTTTTATAAAGTATTTCATTTAGTATGATCATGCATAATTGGCTTTTTATTGATAATAAAATTCCTGACTATATAAACGGAATGGATTTTTAGATGCATTGAAACATCAGGTATTAGTATGGATCTATAAGCCTCAAATGATATTTCATTGGAATAACAAATCTACCTAATACTAAATGGTTCAATGACCAAGTGAATGGGGGCAAGCAAAGGCTCCAAATGGCTGCCAAATAGTTACACAATGCTCTTATACCATCATAGCAATTCTCCAAAACTTAATAAATAAAGCCACGTCAGCTCATAATATAAATTAATTCATTGACAATAATAAATTACAACTATTTTAGCATGAATAACAAATTATTGAACTACAAAACCTAACATTTTTCTATTATTTAATAATTTGCGTTTATTTACTTTTTATCAACAATAATGCATACCATGTGTATTAGAACAGTTTATAAACAGTGTTTTACTTTAAAATTAAAGAAAAGTATTAATTAGAAAATTAATTAAAGAAACTTTAAACTAATTAAAGTTATGAAACATTTTTTCATTCAAAATAAAAGTGTAAAATAAAAGTTATCGTTGGGACTTTTATTTTGAAGAGTGATATACGGATGGGGGTGGCTATGGACTACTGGGAATACGGCAAAGAGCGAGTACGAAATTGTTATAGAGGTAAACAGAAGTTATCCGAAGATCTAAAACCATTTAGATGTAAATAGAGACGCGAATGCTTTGTAGAAGCATGTAGACATAAAACACGTTCGTCGACGCGAACAGAAATACATCCAGAAATTAAACAATGGACGTTATCTTTTGATGAGGAGAGACTAGTCACAGGTTTTGTTCAACATTCCTCCCCGACCGACGCGGTGGGGAAACAACACAACTGAGTAATGCTTTCACTTTTCCAGCGAGAAGATGGATGAAAAATCCTACTACAGTCGTCTCTTCATCGCACTGCTGATGGTCTTGCTGTTCGGCGTTATTGTGCTGCAATATGTTTGCCCTACGTCCGATTGCCAGCTGCTACACCTGGCATCATTGTCCTCCGGACTGAGGAGTCGAGCGCCTGGGGATCGCGCAGGCGGAATCGGCACGGGAGATCCGTACAGTTCAGAAGACGGCGCGCTGGCTCGATTCGTGCCGCGCTTTAATTTCACAACGAAGTACCTTAATCGCGTTGTAAATTTCAACATTAAGGGGGAGGATGTTATAGTGTTTCTCCATATTCAAAAAACCGGTGGGACCACGTTCGGCCGTCATCTCGTCCGCAACATTCAGTTGGAGAGGCCGTGTGAGTGTCATGCGGGGCAGAAGAAGTGTACGTGTTACCGGCCAGGTAAACGCGACACCTGGTTGTTCTCCCGCTTCTCCACCGGCTGGAGCTGCGGTCTGCATGCGGACTGGACGGAGCTCACCAACTGCGTGCCTTCCTTCATGAGCAACCGGGAGTCCCAGGAGAGGCGCAAAACTCCCAGGTGAGATCTCTTGTTTGGTTTTGTTAGTGTATCAGTCAAATTTTATTGTCTGCATTGGAGTGAAACTGAAAGATTGGCCTAACAAACAAACAAATGTATTTCTTTTGTTATGGTATAATGTAATTGTATGGATGGTGTCTCAGTGCGCTTCACCCCTCCTTCGCCTCATATTGTTCTCGATTAGTGGTGAAGCTTCTTAGCAAGTCAATTATGCGGAGACAAAAGGCTTCCAACAGGTCAGGCTCAGCCCCAGAGTGTCTGCTTTTTTTCAGCGCATTCCTGCAACAGGGGACCCATCACAATAATCACTCACCCTTTTAGACACCCTGAGGTCAGACAGCCTGCTGGCACAAACAGAACATCTGCCATTCGCTAATGCTGTAGTATGAGAACAGTTTGTATGGTTAGGTTTGAATTTGAATGCATGAGTTTTGATAATTAGGTTTGAAGGCTTTGCGAAGTTTAGCTGAAAAAGCCTGTGCTTGTACCAAAATTATTCTACCCAACTTGTGGTCTATTGAGGCCTTTATTGTAGTCAAGTCCAGCTCATCTGAGACCAGACTCGAATGAGTCCAAGACCTAGTCTGAGTCTTGAGTACTACAACACTCAGGTGAGCTGGATTTGTATAAGTTGGACTTGAACTGGATTGACCACAGCACTGTTTTCTAGCCTTAGAAACAAAACAGGGTTCAAGTTATCTTGTAGTCTACCATCTTAACCTCCTCGCCGTCAATGACATTGTATATTGAATTTAATCATGTTTAATTAAAAGTCACTGATTTGGCAAGGTCTTAGTTTGATGTTAATGATTTTGTAATGTGTGTTTGCGTGTTTATATTTGTGTTTGTTAATGTCTAAATGACAGTGGATGAAGCAACAGTAAACAAACGGCAAAGAAACGGAAAAGGTCCGACCTGATAGACACGTCTGCTGTAAATATATAAAAATACTAATACTGTAAAGGTCCATTTATTAAATTGGACACAGATTAAATAATAATTATATTGGTTCACAGCTGCCTTGTAAGTAAAGGGAAAGGTGAGCATTTGATGGAGCCTGAGGCTCTCCAGAGAGCTTCTCTCTGCTGTTGTTGAATGGATTTGACCAGGCAGCCTTAATTGATATTCGGATGAAAGTGTCCTAGAAGGGAAAGATGATTCTCCTCATTCGCTCATTATGCTAAAATGCCCGTAATTACAGCCACCCAACAATGATTCATTCCGTTTTCCATCAAGATCTGTCCCCTGACACACTCCTAACAGCAACTGTACCATGAATAATTATGTTGTCGTATTTTGTGCATATTCACGGCAGCATTTGTCCCATTAATGACTCATACGCATTATTAAATTTCATTTTGTTACCTCTTTATTGCTTTTACTTCAGTTCATCTTGCAGCTGTGATATCTGATTTTATGTAATTCATTTAGGAGTTTATTTGATAAATGATGATGTATAATCCACTTGTATCACCTTTCAAACCTTTAATGCCAATATCTCTCTTCTCTGTTCTCTCTCATGTAGCAGGAACTACTATTACATCACAATTTTAAGGGATCCGGTGTGGAGGTACCTGAGTGAGTGGAGGCACGTTCAGCGAGGTGCCACCTGGAAAGCCTCCAAACACATGTGTGATGGACGTTTACCTACCCTAAATGAGCTGCCCAGCTGTTACAATGGTGACGACTGGTCAGGCTGCACATTGGAGGAGTTCATGGCATGTCCTTATAACCTGGCCAGCAACAGACAGACCCGTATGCTGGCAGACCTCAGCCTGGTGGGCTGCTATAACCTGTCAATCATGAGCGAGAGCCAACGTTGGGCGGTGCTACTGGAAAGTGCCAAGCGCAACCTGCGAAACATGGCCTTTTTCGGCCTGACCGAATATCAGCGCAAGACGCAGTACCTCTTCGAGCACACATTCCGCCTGTCCTTCATTGCGCCGTTTACTCAGCTCAATGGGACTCGTGCTACGAGTGTCGAGGTTGAACCCGAGACCCAAAGGAGGATTCGGGAGCTGAACCAGTGGGATGTGGAGCTGTACGAGTATGCACGCGACCTCTTTCTCCAGCGCTTTCAGTATGCAAGACAGCAGGAGCGCAAGGAAGCTCGCCAGCGACGTGTGCAGGAGAGGCGCAAGTTACGTGCCAAGGTGAAGTCATGGTGGGGGATGACTGGAAAAGGTGTTTTGAAACCCACCAAGGAGCCACAGCTGACTGAACAACATTCTGTTATGAGTTTTTCAAAAGAAAACCAAGTGGACACAGGAAAAAAACTAGAAAGTGAAGCAGAAGGGCAGGTAGAGGACACCTGGTTAGAAGAGGATGACAATGAAACCATGTTGGACTATTTAGAAAATGTGGAACAGTGGCGGTAACCAATAGGGATGTGGGGGGAGGGTCAGTCAGTTTTCTACTATGAGGTACTCATAATCCTTCAAGCTGCAGTCACTGCTAATGTTAAATATTAGCACATACGGGTTGTTAATTGCAGTTGTTCTTACTGTTGTTCATAGTCACATATTCTGTGGAATTCACAGAAAACATCACTTTATTTTGAAATGTCAGATTTTGAGTCATTGTCTTGCAGCATGACCTGTATTGTGACTGACTGTGAACTGAAAAGATCTACGCATCACCACTGGACCTGAGGAAGGTATATACACTTCAGGTTGCAGCAGGGAGGATGTCCCTGCAATGAATGCACTGCGAATCACTATGTATGAAATGTTTATGTTAAATATGGAAGCCAAAGTTTGGAATGTTTTAGAAATGCCATTTTGCCATTATTCGTCTCTTTTTTTTTGAAGGAGATGCCAGTGGCGGCATATTCTTATTTACACTCCTATGATCTTGTAAGAATATGATATAACATATTGCCCATTTATTGAATTAGCCGTCTAAGTGTCCTCCAGAGTCACAATCTCATGCACGTTACAAATCAGCCTTATGTTGAAGTTTGCTCGTCTTGACTGTTTGTTAATTCAAGGTGTTGACTTTTTTGTAGTGTTTACTTCTCATTATTTTTTATTTATATCTGTTTGTTAATATTTAAATCGCGGGCTATGTGTTACATTATCATTTTGTTACTTGAAAATAAAAACCGTTGTGACGCATCTTTATACCACAGTTTGCTCTGCTGGAAAATGAGTAGCATTTTTGAGTACTAACAAATACATTTTATAATATTAATACAAGTTACTTGAAAGCGATAAAGCAGTTTAACATGACTTGTAAAAGGACGAAATGTTAAGATTATTACGCGTTAAGATCACAGAGCTGTTATCTGCATGGCATCTTCGGCTCCATGTGTCTACAGCAGATGGAGCCAAAGTAACACCACGCGTAACTACAATCTTTGAAGCCATTAAATGACTATATTTTAATGACGAATATTTAATGCAAATGTATAATTATAAAAACGACCTTCACAAAATATAGTAAATAAACCCCCTTTATATATGTACATGGAATCTGTTATCATATATCAAATTACACCTGGAGCGAAGTAGCGTCGTTTTGTTAATTACACCAATTTCTCACGAGAAAATGACGCCGTGTAAGTATATTAACTAAGTATATTGACTCTGCTGACAGATCGTCTCTAAATGTTTACACTGGTGTCTGTCAGAACACTGTTTATTTAACTCGTTACCGGTTAAATCATTTTATTAATCCACCATATAACCATCAGGTATCAGCAGGTCTCCTCATACATTATTCGCACCGAGGTTGAGTGGGAATCCCCCTAAAATGGAGGCAATACGTGGGAATGCACGTAGTACCATCCACACTTTCGCTCTACTCCTCCCTTCTGCCCTCCCTCGTTTTTACCTCGTCTCGTCTTCTGCCTAGCAGCAGCTAGCAAGTTCGCTTCACGCTTCCCCATCGCTCGCTTCGTCGTCCAACTCGAAACGCCCCGCAGCCGCTGGTTACGAGGCAGCCGTCGAAAGCCCTCGGCCGAACGCGGGAACTTCTGCGCGGAGAGCAACCGAAAGCGCGCGCCTCACCTTAGCCAGCGATTGTGACGTAGTTGTCGAAAAATCTTCATTTCGCTTTGCGCCGCGTTTGATGTCACCCGGGCTTTAGTCGGGCGCAGGACCTCTCGACAAACAAGCTGTCTGTCTGCGCAGGTGAGTCATCTCCACAATAAAGCTCTGTATTCACGTTTCTTTACAGAATCACGTACGTTGTTATAAATATGACTACTGTAATTCATTGTTCGCTGTCACGACTCATGCGCCGTGCAGGCTTAACTGTTCCAGGGCTATCACAGAAACCAGGGCTCGCTTATTCTGTAGGTCTCCATCTCTAACCTTGCTTTTGCGCACATGGCCTCGTTGCACAGTGACGCATAAGTGTAGAAATGAGTCCGTTTCGAATTTCCTCATTTATTTAGACACCAGCCTTCATTTGACCTCGATGCACAAACTGTCAGTTTGTATATAAGACGTCAAAAATGCAAATGGGTGTCGTGTGAATTATACACTTGCTGACAGCTGTTGAGCTTCTCATCAGTTCTGTGTTGCCTACTAAGGCATCGAGTTTGTAAACGGGTTTGACGGAGCTCCAACTCTGCTTATATGTAGCTTGCATCCGTAAGCTTCTCAAATAGTCAGGTGTAGACGATTGTATGTCTTGTTCTGATGTATATGCAGCTGGCATCTAAAACCAATCGTGTTGTCATGCTGACATTTCAATTCTCTTGGCCAGAACTGGGTGCAGTCCCAACCATAAGGTGTTTACCCACGGTAGAAGCAGAATTCGTCCTTGGTTTCTTGGAATCTGTGGAAGTTTGTGCTGGAAAAGCATGTTTGGAGGGGGTGGTTGTGTATCTTCTTGTGTTGAAGTTAAATGTCCTTTGTTCTCATTACCTTTAACATTGTCGGATATTTGCCAGGGCTGTCATCACAGACCGTCCATAGCCAGCTTCAATTGATTTTGTCATCATAGGCCATTCTTGCATGAAAATTAGAAGTTGCACATTTATGTGTCGTTTTTAAATTTGTGTCCGTCGCTTGATGTTTTTTATTAATTGCATTGACAGTTTTAATTTTATTATAGTTCCAAGTTAGTGGTAGTAGTTAGTTATACTGCAGTTAAATGGTAATGACTGGGCTTGTGACTGTGTGTTGAACCTGCCAGCTGTTATATGGCACTTAAGAGTTAAACATTTCAGAATGTGTCTTGCTCTGTCATTTTTATCTTATTGCTTAGAAACTCTGTCATAACGCAATAGCTCCAGAGTTTGCACCATGCTTTATTAAATATGGAAATTAAATACTTCATATATGGCTGCTTTCAAGTGAGCGGGGCTTGAGGTGGGAGTCAATCATCCCCTTGTGATGTGCTCTGTCAAAGGTCAGGTCAGAGGAGTCCTGCTGCTTCAGAGGGCTTGTGTTGGTCAGGCTTCAGTAGTATAGCCGCCCTTTGGTTATGCATGCGCTTTAAAGGTCCTCATGGTTCGACAAGTCATATATCTTGGCATTAATACCGTGCAGATACCCGGCACATACCCTCAGAGGAGCTTTCACCCATGGCTTCTAGTTATGCTACACTTCCTGTTTAAAAAAAATCAGTTTGAAATAGACAAGTGTGTGCTTTACAAAACAGTACGGCTAAGACAGGCAGCTGTTTGACGACGAGCTGTATTAGGTCAGGCAGCTGTAGAAATGGGAAAACATGCTGAATCTTTCTCGGAGGTGCGAGGTTAAACCAGGTGAAGACCTGTTATGAGCTGCACTCACAATGACTAAAGTGAAATTCCTCCCTATGGTTTTGCAGAGGGAGAATAAGATATGAGGAAGCAACCCGGACAGCCAAAGAGCCTTCTGGAACAGAGAGCTACGCGCACACTGTTAAACCTACACAGTCCACGCTAGTGGCTCACATCCGCATTGTAGCATATCTGTAGCATATTGCCGCATGTGCTTAAACTGCGGCACGTGTTCAGACTCGTTCATTCGTCACTGACTCTGTGGACTTTGCTCTCACTTAGTTGGTTTTCATTCACCCTATAAAATTAATGATAAGAGCACAGAGCGAGGTTACTGTACACACAAAACGTGTCCTCATTTTCCCTCTTTTATTCGACAGGGTCAAGTATGGCCAGTGCTGTCGTATGTTTTGAAACGCCAATAAAACGTGGTGCTCGCTGCTGATATAGCAGCCGCATTTACAAATTATTAAACATCGAGCAGCTATGTATTATTGATTTAGCCATCATATTTAGCTGGCTTGCAGTAAAGATCGAATTTTGCTAATGATTTTACATAGAAACTGGACTGCTAGCGTGCTATTAATACATCCGCTGCCCTCTTTTTGCAAGTAGGTTATGACACAACGCAGATTGCATTACTTACAAATGAGGTTTAAACCACTTTTTTGTAAGGTGTAATGTATTGTTACTTTAAGTAAATATAATTTTAGGCACATTTAAATGAGAATTTGATCAACATGAAATCTAAATTTACCATCTTTACTGTCTTCACGGCAGTTCACTGGTGCATGTTTTTCCAAAGAAAAAAACTGTTTGTCTTCATAACCTTAGAAATATATCATTTTTTAAATGATTCACTTAAGCTGCGTGGGATATTAGATATAATGGCCAAATAGCTTTTCAGACATCACATTCAATCTGGCCCCCGTTCTGGTATGTAACGTCCCCTTTACAATCCAATTCCCAAAACGTAAAATTCCACTCCAGATTTCACAAATGCTCTTGAATTGAAGTGAAAATGAAGTAGGAATGATAATTCATGCCGGCTTAAAAACAGTTATAAAGTCTTGGATTGGCTGGCGCTCGTGTGTAATGACATGAAGCTATGTGTTCGTCATCTGTGATTTGACACTTGCTCCTCACAGTTCTCCTGTTTCTCCAGTTTGTTGTTGCAACAGTAGACCGAGCTGGGTGGAAGGTAGAAAGACTCTGCCTGTTGTAATGTGTCATGCTGCTGAACCTGTGATTTTAGGGTTTGTTTGTGCTCTCCAGAGCTCTGTATGTGTCCTCGCTGTGAGTTTGTGAGTGAACTCGGGCAGCTGCATGTTTTTATGAATGGAAGCGATGGGGCTGTAATAGGCTAAAAGGATTATATATACTTAACCTAATTATTTTTCCCTGTGGCTGGGGGCTTTTCTCCTCGACTTCTCCGCTGTTAGCTTTGTCCCCTTCGGTTTCAAAACCTCTCTCCGACACGTGTGACGGCCAGCACTGTCAGTTTCTGTACTTTTAATTAAGGGTTCAGTGGAACAAAAGACAAAGTGTATTTTTGCATCGCTTCCTTTTATTAGGGGAAGTACACAAACGGCTTGATATCGGTTACATTTGAGTCGTGCCTCTGCATCAGATTCTCTGCACTGATCAGGCTTGTCCTTTAAATGTCATTCAGACCGTTTGTTCCCTTTAATATCCAGGACAGTGTGTCTATTCATCAGATTTGATCATCTAAAAAAGCATTCAACCTTCTCGGAGTGATTGAAGCTCTTCTTAAGCCAGGTAGACAACATAAATAAATATGACTGATTTGGATAAAACAACAAAGGGCCCAAAGGCTGCAACGAGAGTTTGTATTTCTGAGAATCAGTTTGGATTTACTTTCATTTCAGCATCGTCGTTGTATCCTTGCTTATGGTTTCATCTTCACAGGATGAGTAGCACTAAGAAAACTGCATGTTAAAGGTAGGGTAGGCATTTTCGGATAGACTAGCAATAGCAACCTAGCTTTGAAAGCATAAGATCCCACCCTCCAATCAGAGCGATCTCCAAAACCACGCCTTCTCCAATAAGAGTGCGCAGAGGTAGTAGAGGTAGAGCAAATACATAGTTTGACAGGCAAGTAGGACATTCTATCATTGCATAAGAATGAATGCAATGATTGGACGAACATTTTATTATCCTGTGCCTTCCACAGAAGATAAATAAACATATAAATATATTTTTACCACTTTAGTTATTGGTATAATGATTGCTATTAGGATGTGAAGAGACTTTCAAAACAAACAGCATGACAGAAAGGTTCTGGAAAAGATCACCTACCCTGCCTTTAAATGTTAATCTTTAAAACTCAATAAACACATGCCAACTGGAAAACAAAACCCTCAAGACTGAAAAAACAGGCACTGTTGCCCTTTGTTTCGATATGGCTAAGAAGCAGTGGAAGAGTTTGCGTCTGCTGTGCACTTTGCTACAAGAAATGCTGCAGTACAAGCTGCAGCAAGCAGAATGCATGTGGGGAGTGTGTGCTGTGTTGTAGGAGCTGCAGTGTGTGTTGGTCATGCTGGGTTTGCCTGCATGCGTCAGCTCTGTGGTATGAAGGTTATGTTGTGGCGCTGCAGTACGTTGGAACAGCAGGCTCTTCTCTTCCCTGCCCTGACCTCTGCCAAGTGACCCTCACACTCCCACTCCAGTCTCTGTGGACGAGCAAAGCAGAGGCGGAAAACCAAATTCAACCATCGGATTCTGCGCATCATTCCGATGTTGTTACTTCAGTGTCTTTTCTTGGACTTATTGGAGAATTGTCTTCACAGTACAGTCGCCGCATGCCGCCTGACTCGCGGGACTGTTTACTAGCCTGAATCGCGCTTCTGTCACGCTTCTGAAGGTTTTTATTATATTGCCGAAGCCAAAAGAGTCGTCGTTTGAATGGCACTCTGGCATATGGCGCCGTGTCTTCCCGTCGTCGCCCCTCCGGTATTTCAAGGTCAGCTTTGGTTGTGATTATGACCATGGAAGTGCTGCATTGTTCTGTTTTTCCCGTTGACACATGAGTCATGCCATAAAAGACGGTGAATTTCCATGGAAATAAAAACGTTCAAGGCGCCTCGTGGCCTTTGTTTTTTTTTGCATAAGCACAGTGTTGCACTCCAGTGGGACCTGAGAAAAAGACACGTCTGCAGAATGTTGCTTCATCAAGCCATTAAATGTTTGTTCGATTTCAGCCTGCACTTTTTTAACATTAAAATCTGTTTGTTTACTGCAATTTAATTAAAGCTGAAGAGTGAGATTTCTGCATAACTTAGTCACAAAAACAGAATTCAGAAAGCAGTGATTGGTCTTTAGCAGGTTTCCTGGACACGCCTCCTTTCTATCATTGGTTGACAGACAGATAGTCCCGCCCCAAGCTCTTATAGTTGTTTCTACATGTTAACTGGGATGGGGAAAGTATTTCTCTTCTGAAAAAATGACACACTTCAACTTTAATATTTCTGTTACTATTCTTCTGTAGATTCATTAAAGGGAATTACATGTGAAGACTTGCTGAAAAAAAGCAAAAGATAAACTTAAAAGAGCCTTGAACCATGTTTACTGTAGTGATTGCTGTAATTATTACACATAGAGCAACTGTTCTCATATTGATCGGTAATCAATAATTCCAAGATCTAAGATTAGCTTGTTTAGTGGGTGTGTCTCAAATACACAATTTGATAAAGTCTGCCTTTTCTGCCCATAAATGCATCTCTTACAGACAGACAGATTGTAGATGTTACTCTGTTGACTCAAACTAAGTCAGTCCATAGCAGCATGTCTACCATCCACAGTCAAGTGATGGTGAAAGATCTGGTTCTCAGACATACACTGTTAGACACTATGCCACAGTCTTTGTCTTTGATTCTTGTACATACCCAGACACTGAATGTTTGAAGGACACTGCTACAAGTGCAGTGTGCATGCTGTATACTATATGTGTACAGCTCGGTGACCTTGAACAGACAATACACACTCACCACCTCCACACTTCTGATATTTACAGCCTCCTTTGTAGATCTCCGTCGGCAACACACAAACACACACATATGCTGTGCTCTGCTGTAAATTCTCTGCCTAGCCAACTTCCTGCTGTAAACCATCAAAGCAACTACACACAGCTACCACTTATACTAGCCTATATAACAATTGTAATCCATTTTGCTGATATAATCAGTATTGAATACAAGGTCCTTTGTCTTCTTTTCTTTGTGTTACAGATCTTTGTATATGCGTAACCTAGCGCGTGAGTTTTTAGGCTTATGCTGCCATCATTACAAGGGTTTCTGGAATATTAGATTGTGATTGGTCAATTGCAGCATTGTGTGGTCAAATATTTTGTATACTGGCCCGTCACTCTCCATGGCAACATAGCTGTGCTAGCTGTCTTTCGCGCACATTAGAGTAGCTGACTGGCAACATCTTGGTAACTTTAAATGGTAAAAACATTTGTTTTTCTTTTGCTACAAATGACCTGTAAATGAAGTGCTTATCCTTCAGAAAATGTTAATCGTCAACTAAATTTGATACAAGTTGTTTTATTTTCCATTAATTTTTAAATTAGGTTAGAACCTCTTTAAGTTTTCTGTTGTAATGTTACTGATTCTGTGGACAGAATGTAACTTTTAAACTTAAACTTGAAGCTTAAACTTGTAGCTTATTTTTTACCGTGTTTGTTTTGCTGTTTACTGTTTAATTTTTCATTCAGCAAATTGGTATAACAGAAGTCACTTATTGTTCCAGTAGTGCTTCTAGTATAAACAATATACCTATTTTCTTGTGTGTTCTGCTTTCTTTTTCCACAACAATATAAAGACAGTTTGTAATAACCAGGCCAGGCCAAACGAAACCAACTAGCCAGGTTTCGCTTTGTTCGTCTGCTTCGTGTTAATAATTAACTTAATCACGCCGCGGAATCAGTTCGCGACATCTATTTATAACTGGTCCATTGTCTCAGGAATGTCTGTGATCGTTAGCGCTACAAGCGGTTTAGATACAGTTGTCTGATTAGGGAAATAATGATGATTGTCATAACAAGGGGATTTGTGATTGTTCAAAGGTCGATGCTTGTACTACGTATGAAACAAAACAACGTCATTGTGAGGAATTAGACGCAGCGGCTTATGTCACGACAGCAAGTTCTCTTCACGCTTCACCTCTCCATTCACCTGCTTACATATAAATGAGATAATTGGCTATTTGGAGAGGCAGGTGTGGTTGAGGTGCCATGCTGCTCAGAAACACAGATCTGTGCTAACTTCAGCACTGACGAACAGCTCAATGCAGGTCCATGTTGCCCGCGGGGAAATCTTCATCGATCTGACTCGAGGCAGATATTGGGGGAGGGAGGGTGCGCACATTAGACTGTAAAACTGTATTTCTCCTTTGCGTTGCGTAGCATTTTCGTGCCTTTGTTATTAATTCAATTTTCACCCCCCCCCCTTCACTTTCTCTCCCCATCTCTCTCTTCCCCTCACCGCATTGCTCTCCTTCTGGACTGCCTGTCTGCGCTCACACACACGCCCACGATGTCTGTGTCTGTCGCTGTGAGACACAGGGACATATAATATCTGCCCTAACCTCTAATCACCTCACTGTCCGCTTATTCACCTCATGTTTTCATTTTCTTGCTGCTTCATTCGTTAAAGCACACACCCCTCCGTTCCACATCAGTTCAAGTGTGCTTGGTCATCACAGCATTGATTATCCCTTACTGTAGCATCTCTGTCTCAGGGGACTGCATATCAAGACTGTCAGACCCACCCAAGACACATGCTCACATCCTCCTGTGGTCCTGCAC